>JAHHUM010002504.1:0-85677 GCA_036173005.1 Crenichthys baileyi
CAAAAAAGGGGGGAGGCGGGTAAAGTGAGCCCCATCTCCCCCCCGGCCTTTTTCCAAGAAAAACCAATCCCAGGATTCATGGGCCCCAAAATTGTAAAATATTCCGGAGCATAGACTTCATTTAAACATGGGGCCCCCACAGAGTCCAGACCATAACACCTTTGAAAATTTTTGGGGAGTGCGGAAAAGGCTTTCCCAAACGTAGCTCTACCATCATTGCAAGATCTTGGTGAAAAATTAAGCAACACTGGTAAAATAAATTTTGACATTGCAAAAGCTTATCGAAACAACCCCCCGGGAAATGCCGAATAAAAGCTAAAGGGGGGTCCAAAAAATATTGGAGTGTGACCTTTTTTTTTTTTGGTGGCGACTTTTTGTTTTGGCCAGGCAGTGTATATGAAGCTACACAGACAGCTCCCTCCTCTGTTTTCTATGGGCCACATTGAGTGTGGTGCACATAAGGACATCAAACTACCCTGCAGCATTTTTGCTTCTTTACATTGACTAAATACCTTGTAAAATGGTTAAAGGCTACCATACATAGGCCCTATGTATAGACACTGCCACTATATTGTATTTAAATACTTAGATTGAATTATAATGTAGGGATTAATGTAAGTATAATGAAAGGTTTAATAGTCTCTTTAGGTGTACCAACCTATCAGTCTACTGTTAGTTTATGATATAGGCTACCACAAATATGTAGGTATACCTTAGACAACTGCTTTCAGTTTTCTCAAGTTTCAACGAGCCCTAATGGTACCAACTTTTCTTTAGGGCAAAAGAAATGCATTTCTACCTCAACATAAAAAAGATTAAATATATAGTATTTTTTTCTTTTCTTGAATCAATAATATTTCTCTACTACTGACTGATTGACTTGCTAATCCTTACAGGTATGCGCATCCTGGTGAACCTGCTGCTAGACACTCTTCCCATGCTGGGCAATGTGCTGCTTCTCTGCTTCTTCGTCTTCTTCATCTTTGGCATCATTGGTGTGCAGTTATGGGCGGGGCTTCTAAGGAACCGATGCTACCCTGAGGAGAACTTCACCATGTGAGTAAAAGGAAGAAAAAAAATTAGATAGGATTTATGTAACTCCTTCCTAAAATCTCATATGTTTGCTTTCTACTTTTCTTCACTTCATCAAACCAATATTATACCAAGAAATCTATCAACTCTCTGTGAATCTGCCTTTTTTATTGTTTTAGCATAGTTTGAGTATGCCAGAAAGCCAAACACATTTACATGCTTTCATCATTAATCTTCTTCACTGCTGCCTACAGATTCTGTTCTCCATCTGGCTCCTATAGGCCAAAAACCGTTACAGGAGTCTTCCCCTTTTGCAACTGTGAACGCAATTAGTTTCCAGCTGCATCCCTTCATATTTACAACTACATGTGACAGGATCACCCACTGTGTCTGTGTGAGAGCATGAGTGACACTCACTCTTATTCAACTCTGTTTGATTGCATTTTCTTTATGTTAGCGTCAGCTCACTAAAAGGCATATCCAAAAATGTGTCTGCTGTAATATGTGTATAAAGTACATGTAATCATTTGCTGATTGTCGCTTTTCTTGCTGACATAACCTACACTAATAGTCAATCAAATAATCAGATGAAGGGGGTTATGTGTCCACCGTAAAGTTTACCAGAAAGCAGTACATCTTAATTTATTTGAAGTAAACTTAAAATTCACACAGCTACATAACAGTTTGATTCCAATATGCTTGCTGGCACACATCCCTGCTATGATTCATGCATCTCACTTTGAATCAAGGGTTACCTATTATTCAACTAAAGCATTATGTCTGCGTATTCTTTCTATCATTGCATTAGATATAGTCAGGGGGGGCTGGAGTGCCTAATTAGAAAGGTGTGAGTTAGTGCTAGAAGACTATTATGCTAAGCAAAGGGCATATGTTTGTGAGGTTATAATGGAGTGGGCTAAGTGTTGCTGTCAAGTGCAGTGTTCGCTTTGCATTTTTATACCCTCCCTTTTTTGGTTTGCATGATTTACTTTGTCCTTGAATTGGAAACTCAATGTTTTGTTTTTAACAAGTCCCTAAAAATAATTCTAGTTCTGTTTATTTTTTCTAAGTCTTTTTTCAAATCTTTTCTAAGATTCATTTGTCCCTTTTAAAAAGGCCAATGTCACTACAAAAGACATTTTAACTGGACTGTGTAGCCTGTCCTTTTCATATTTGTCTGCAGGTTTAAGCCAGATAACAAATTTCTTTCCCTTACAAGGAACTTCTCTCTATCTGCCATTTGTTTCTGACCTATTTGTTACATTTACCGCAGCTTTTTGTCTTACTCCCATCCATGGTCCTTCCATCCACCTCAGTCTCCATTGGCAGGTGTGTTCTCAGTGTGAAGTCAGGCTGTGTTGTGCCATGCTGTGCGATGCCAAGTCTCTAAGCAGGGGGGACAACAACCTTCATTCATGCTCCACTAGTCTTTTTCCTTTTCCTTCCTGTCTTTCTAAAATTTTACCGATTTTGTATTGAAACACAGCTAAAGGTGAAGCCCCATGTAATCTTGAATGCTGCCAAAAAAACGAAAATGGAGAAAACCAAGATAAGTGAATTCACATCTAATACTGTGATGTATTTAGATGAGGAAGGTTTTTTTTAGATCAGATTTTCAATCTTATTACATGCATCACTCAGCTGAAAATTTGAAAACATTTACCTCAAACATACTGGAAAACTCATACACTGTCAGGCATCCATTAAACAGTTTAGAAGATTTTATTTTAGACCATCATGTAGCATAGCCACTTTTTCATTGTCAGCACATTCAGCCGGATTACAGAGTCAGGGGTTGCTGTAGTGCAGGTTCAAAACCAAAGCACAGCATATTCTTACCTGCAGGTTGACATGCTGCTTGTGTGCTTGCAGATTTAATTAAGGTTATCCAAAAAGCAAACATAAGCAGGGAAAAAGCAGCATTGGTGAAGCTATTTAAGCTATAATTCCCACCTGCTGAGTGACTCTGTTGCCCTTGCCTTAAATTCAAGCACTTCACATTATGTGTGCACCTTCACTTGGCCACCTGACCATGCACGTCCTCCTCAAAAACAATAAGTCCATATTATTCTGTACCTGTAGTTGTCCATTTTAGTTACCATACAAACACAAAAACATGCATTGCATCAAATAAAGCAAAAAAATGAAAACATAGGAGCATGAGTAACCACAATGAGCGTAAGCACCCTGGCCAACGAATACGTTGCCCATACCAATCACTCCTTATCATGTACCTCAGCTATCTGCCTAGCCTCTTTTTGTATTCATATATAATCAGTGCACTGCGATAGACTGGCAAATTATCCAGAGTGTACCTCAGCTCTCAACCAATGATCTCTGGAAAAAGTCGTGATCCCAACCCATGACTTTTCAGAAAAAGAGTTTCAGAAATATTTCAATCTGTTGTGCAGTTCTGTTTTTAATCACCCATTGTGTAGTAGTCTCTGCGATGTGATTGCAATGCATGCTTTTTAAAATGTTTTAAGCTTGTCTTAATAGGACGTCTCAAAGCACTGAACGAACAGTCCTAGTATTGATTATGGCATGCTTCTGTGCTGTTGGAATTCCTGAAGCATATAGCTGAGGTACTCTAATATTTTATTATCTGCCCTGCTATTGGCAGAAGAAGAAGGTATTAGATCAAAAGGATCAAGAATCAAATAAAAGACAGAAATCAACAAGAAGCAGAGAGGATTGGGAAGTTGGAAAATCCTGGAGAAAGGATGTCGGGTGCAATAATTGGAAGGGACAGACTGAAAAAGGACAAGGAGAGTAAATGAATGAGTTCAGATAAAAATGCTCCATAACTCTTCCACATTTTCCTCATAATATTTCAGCTGCACTTTGAAATAAGAAAAAGAAAAACTGAACAAAATGACACTTTGTTCAAAATAGGTATGAAGTGATGCATAGACACCAGATACTACTGGTGAAATTACCCTGAATTTCATTTTGCTTCTTGATTTCTTTAAATGTTGTTACTCATTTTAGTTAGGGGTTGAATTTTTTTTATTAATTGGAGCAGTATTTCTTCAGCTTTCTTATTTTTTTTCTTTTTAAATCCTATAACTGAGGCAATGTTAAATCGAAAAGCTTGATTAAAAAGTTATATGCAAGTGTTAAGATACTGCCATTATATATAGATTGTTTGGTTTCTTCTGTGTCGCTGTTTCACAATTTCCTGTTGTTTATGTTCTCTCTGTGTTGCTCTGTTAAGTCCATTCCTTTGTGTATAGTTTCTTAGTTTATTCCTATTTTCAGTTCTTTGTACATTTGTAATTATTTCTGTTAGATCTCTGTTAGGTAAGGTAAGGTAAGGTAAGGTAAGTTTATTTATATAGTGCTTTTCAGTAATGAGACACACTTAGATTTTTCCCTTTGGTTTGATAGTTTGTTTGTGTCTCAGCTCAGCTCTTATTTGTATTAACTGGTCACCCTCCCTCAGCTTCCCTGCTTTCATTCTGCCTCAGCTGCTCCACATCTCCTCTGATTAGCTCATTTGGTTACTTTGTCATCTTCCACCCCAGTCTCTGTATTTAATCTCCTGACTTCTCATTGTTCCCTTCCGGATTCTTCCATTAAAGTGCCCCATACTCCAGTGCCTCCGTTTTTCTGCTCGTTAATCCATTTGTGCTCCATGTCCTGTCCGCCCTGTTCTTCACCTGTAAGTTCTCTTTTGTTTGTTATTAAAGAACTCTGTTCACCTGTTAGCCTGTACTTAGGGCCTTCACAATGTAGCAAACATGACAGATACTGTATTCATCTAAAAAGATATCCACACACAGCTTTCCCAATGCCAATATTTTTCTCTTAAAATCCAAAACTCATTTGGGCCTGGAGCAAAAGGCGTCAGAATGTACACAATGTAAAAATCCTAAATCCTAGCATACTGACAGAGGACCTCTTGGCACTCATTAAAACCTATATCTTTGAAAACACTACAACTGGGAAATTGAAATAGAGAACATGCACGACTATAACACTCCAAGTCAAATGAGATCCACACGCTTAAATAAGGAAGATGGGATGACCATTGCTGAACTGTCCCCAGTTTAGATCACAGTGCTCACTTGTTTTTATTCGCTCTTTAGTAGATCAGGTAAAGTTGTAAAATAGTTGTTAAATTGTAAAAAACTCCTATTTTTTTCATTGGATGTTCTTCTACATAAACGATTGAAAAGTTTTATTTAATTGTTGTAGGAACAAACTATGTTTATGTCAAAAACTGTTGTTTTACATATAAATAAAGGTTATGCTTACATGTCCAAGTGAGAGTGATACTTTCAGTATCAATTTCACTTTTTTATTATGTATAATACTTTGGGGAGATTGCTTCAAACCATTTTTCCATCTTGTTTCTTTCTCAGTCTTGCCGTTTTAACTTGAATCTTGGTGAAAACCGTAAAACAAGTTGTGATACAGGATAAAAATCTAACAGCATTCAACTTATTTGTATTTTTAACCTTAACCTTTAGATTTATAACCTTACTTTTCCTCACAGACCTTCTGGTATGACGCTGCCAGCTCCCTACTACCGACCAGAGGAGGATGATGAACGGCCCTTCATCTGCTCTCTGGCTTCTGATAATGGTATTATGTCATGTTCCGATGTGCCAGCGAGGCGGGAAGGAGGACGCATATGTTGTCTGGATAAGGAAGATGCTCTGCACAGACAATCTTTGGGCCTGAGTCCCGAGCCACTGTCTAATGGCAGTGGTGCTGGTGAAGCTCTGGGTCTGTGCATTAATTGGAACCAGTATTATACTAGGTGCCATACTGGAAACAATAACCCCCACAAAGGAGCAATCAACTTTGACAACATTGTATATGCCTGGATAGTCATTTTTCAGGTATATCCCGTTTTTATAAAAAGAAAAAAAAACACCTATCTACCTGTCTGTCTGTCTGTCTGTCTGTCTGCCTCTCTCTCTCCTCTCTCTTTCTCTCTCTCTCTCTCTCTCTCTCTCTCTCTCTCCTCTCTTCTCTCTCTCTCTTCTCTCTCATCTCTCTCTCTCTCTCTCTCTCTCTCTATTTATATATATATATACTATATATATATATATATATAATATTATATATATATATATAATATATATACACACTACTGATCATAACCGGCATCAATTATGTAGCAAACAAAAAATTTTAAAATAATTTCAAATATATTTTATATTTTATATTCCTTAAAGTAACCGCCCTTTGCTGTGATGACTGAAATATTAGCTTTTGGCTGTCACTCGGTGAACCTCTGGGAAGTTCTTTCAAGGCTCTTTGGAAAACCATTTCAGAAGACCACCTCATGAAACTCAGGGAGAGAATGCCAAGAGCTCAAAGCAGTAATCAAAGCAAAGGGTGGCTATTTTGAAGAATCTAAAATATAAAACTGTTCAGAGTTATTTTACACTTTTTGTTTACTACATAATTCCATGTGTGTTCATTCACAGTTTTGTTGCCTTTGGTGAAAATCTGCCTTTTAAATAGTCATGAAATAAAGAGACCCTTTAAGTGAGAAAGTGCATTTAAAACTTTTGACCGGTAGTGTATATATGTTCTGTATTCATAAATTAATGAATACTGTTCTGTATTACTGTATTATAAAAATTGACAAATTAAACAAAATTTGTTCGGAAAATGTCTATCTATTTCTCCAGGTGATAACATTGGAGGGCTGGGTTGAGATCATGTATTATGTGATGGACGCCCACTCCTTTTACAACTTCATCTACTTCATTCTACTCATCATTGTAAGTAACAGCAGTAAAAATACAGTATGGGCTATGCTTGATTAAAGGGTTAAATGCTACAGTTAAAAGAAATGTGTCTTCTTTTGCACTAGGGGCAAATCAGCGTTTTATTTAGCAAACACTTACGAAGAGAGATCTAGTTTCTCTAGTCAGTTTTTGCATTCAATCTTTTTCGTGGGATTTTATTAGCATGCAACATCTTGACTTGGTAATATTTGCCAACTCTGTTGGAAATGTTATGCAAATCTATCAGATTGTCAAGACATCGCTTGTCTAGTGACCGCCACAGATTTTCTGGTTAAAGTAGTTCTGGACTCTAGCTGGGCCCTTCTAAAACACACATTTCATTGTCCTTGTTTTGTTGCCTTGACTCTTTTAGCATTCCATAGACAGCTAAAGGCTTTCAGTCTAAGCTAACTACAATTTAAAACTATTCATAAGTTCACCAACCTCAGTTGCATTTGAAGAAGATGATGCTGCCACCACCATGTTTCGCTGTGGGTATAATGTCTTTTTGGTGCACATCAGTGTTGTTTGATGTGCCAAACATATAATTTAGAAGTAAGTAGCTAAAGGTTCAAATTGATTTCATCAAGCCATAACACATTATCCCACAAGGTTTTTGGGAGATTTTAGCCAGCCCTTGGTTTTAAGCTAGCTTGATGGCAGACACTTTAAAAACAGGCACACATTTTAAGTATAAATTACCATAACTTACTTTATAACACAAATAAGACAGCAACATACTGTAAATGTAGAGTTCTGCCTGTGACCCAGCTTTACCTGCCTCAGGTAAGGACTTGTCTTGGATGAGGAGCCCTAGAACTAGTGATCAACTTTTTTTCATTCAATTCTTTATTCAATTCAATACACTTTTCAATTCAGTTTTATTTATATAGCGTCAATTCACAACACATGTTGTCTCAAGGCACTTCACAAAAGTCAGGTACATACATTCCAATTAATCCTAACCATTGAACAGTGCTATCAGATTCAGTTATTTATTAAAATTGGATAAAAAAGTTTTTCTGTCTATGGAAATCCAGCAGATTGCATCCAGTCAGTGACTTGCAGCATTCCCTCCTCCCGGATAAGCATGTAGAGACAGTGGACAGTCACTGGTGTTGACTTTGCAGCAATCCCTCATACTGAGCATGCATGTAGCAATAGTGGAGAGGAAAAACTCCCTTTTAACAGGAAGAAACCTCCAGCAGAACCAGGCTCAGTGTGAGCGGCCATCTGCCACGACCGACTGGGGGTTTGAGAGAACAGAGCAGAGACACAAGGAGAACAAAGAAGCACTTATCCAGGAGTACTTTCTATGGGAAGGAAAAGTAAATGTTAATGGATGTAGCTCCTTTAGTCATTTCATCTAGAAAGAAGGAACAGATAAACTCTGAGCCAGTTTTCAAGGTTAGTGTCATAATGTAGCGTTTCTCTAAACTCTGAGGAGAACACAACCAAAGATTCAGGACAGCGTTTTAACAGATTTATTTTGTGAAGAAAAAGGAACAAGGCGAGACAGGGACCCAGGCAATGACAGCAGGAGACTGGTTCTTCTCTGGAAGGGAAGGTGACAAGGTTATGGATATCCCAGGGGAATTTTAAGGTGTTTTCTTTTAGAAGGGTTTGTTCAGGAACTTACAGCCAGAGCAGTTTTAGTTAAGCTGGGGAGGTAAGTCTTTCCTCTGAGATGGAGGTAGGCAGGATGAGTGTGGTAGGCGGCAATTTCCTTTCTTTCCTTTAGCTCTCAAGTGATGACTCAGTTTAAGCGTTCCCACGTAGGAGGGTGGACAGGCAGGTGACAACAGAAGTAAGGTTCTCCAAAAAACCTCACCCAAGCCAGGGTCAGAAGCTGAGAAGGCAGGGAGACTCACGGTGGGAGATGAGGAACGAAACCTTGAAGCTCACTCAGAAAACAGATCACAGGACTAGGAGCCTTAAAAACCCATCAGGCAAGGTCTGGGGAAAAAGACAAGAGAAAATTCCGATTAGGTTCAGCAAAATGTATGCACAAGCACTGCACATCATGGTCAGTACCACAAAAATGTAGCAACGGGCTGACGTCTCCCTCCTGGTCTCAGCTCCTTAAGAAGGCCAGTGATTAGGCCCTGATCAGCAGGAAACGCTCTAGAACAGAGGGTGGAAAGAAACACACACACAAATACACTGCGCACAAACACAGAGTCCTGACAGAGTCTGAAAGAGAGCACATAGAGTTAGTCACAGTAAAAGCTCAGTCAATTGCCATGTCTAGGAGAGAGAAAAGGATAAACACTAAAAGACAGGGCCATGTGGATCATCAGTAGAGGGTGAGCATTAAGTTGTTGCCAGCAGAAGCTCGGACGATTCCCCTCTCCAGAAAGGTGTCCCAGGTAGACACAGAGCCAGGCCAGGTGTAGCTTCTAGGAAGAGAAAAGAGAGAGAACAAAGTTAAAAGTTGAAATAACAGCAAATAATGTAAAATTGGAGAGTAGCGTGAGAATGTAGCGAAGAGGGTGAAAGTGGTCATTATGTCCTCCAGCAGCCTAAGCATATAGCAGCATAACTACAGAGATAGCTCAGGATAACCTAAGCCACTCTAACTATAAGCTTTATCAAAAAGGAAAGTTTTAAGCCTAGCCTTAAAAGTAGACAGGGTGTCCATCTAGAGCCCACTGATGGCCATTGTTATACTAAAAACCACAACGATTGGGATACCTCTTTCTGTCAGATTGATTATAACCATTGGAAAAGAGAGGGGGTCATACAGGTAGCAGAAATGGAGGGTGTGTTTGCACCTCAACCATAACAGCCGGTTTAGGCTAAACCTGACTCCCCCTTACTCAATTTAACAGGGAGGGAAGAAGACGTAGGTAAAAAATAAGGAAGATAGCTCAGGATAACCTAAGCCACTATAACTATAAGCTTTGTCAAAAAGGAAAGTTTTAAGCCTAGCCTTAAAAGTAGACAGGGTGTCTGCCTCACGGATTAAAACTGGGAGCTGGTTCCACAGGAGAGGAGCCTGATAACTAAAGGATCTGCCTCCCATTCTACTTCTAGAGACTCTAGGAACCACCAGTAAACCTGCAGTCTGAGAACGAAGTGCTCTGTTAGGAACATATGGAACAATCAGATCTCTGATGTATGTTGGAGCTAAATCATTAAGGGCTTTATATGTTAGGAGGATATTTTTAAATTCTATTCTGGATTTAACAGGGAGCCAATGAAGGGAAGCTAAAGTAGGGGAAATATGATCTCTCTTTTTAATGTTCATCAGAACTCTTGCTGCAGCATTTTGTGGACATCCTGATAGTAATGAATTACAATAGTCCAGCTTTGAAGTAACAAATGCATGGACTAGTTTTTCAGCGTCACTCCTGGACAGGATATTTCTAATTTTGGCAATGTTCCAGAGATGAAAGAAGGAAATCCTAGAAACCTGTTTAATATTGGATTTAAATGACATGTCCTGGTCAAAAATAACACCAAGGTTTTTTACTTTATTATCGGAGGTCAATTTACTGCCATCCAGGTTAAGTGATTGACTAAGCAGTTTCTTTTTTAAAGACTCCGGTCCAAATACAACAACTTCTGTCTTGTCTGAATTTAGAAGCAGAAAATTTAAAGTCATCCAAGTTTTTATGTCTTCAAAACATGCTTGTAGTCTATCTAACTGGTTGGGCTCATCAGGATTCATGGATAAGTAAAGCTGAGAATCATCAGCGTAACAGTTTATAACAGCTCTGCTCATTTGAATGCCATTACAGATGCCATCGTCTTCCTTAAAGATATGCAGACTTTTTATTTTTTTGTGATTATGTTTTTATTTTTTATTAGCTCCAACATAGAAGCCTAGGACCAAAATTCTCAGCACACCTAAACTACCTCACTGTCATAACAGGTAACTTTCACAAGTGGTGCTGTCATTAGTTTACAGCAGCATTGGATGTTTAATAAATAATAAAGCAATAACGTATGGAACAAAACTCGGTTAAAACAAATTTTAAGTCTTATGGTTTCTATAAGCTATATTATAGATATAGAAAATACTTTTTGCTGCTCACCGCTTAGTTACAAGTGTCAATCAGATCTGCAGACTGACAGGTTTTATTATTTGCTCAAAGTCTCCTTGTAATTGGTCATTGTAAGTCAGGTTTGTTATAAAAGTGTACTAGAGGGTGCGGCAGTGTTGTAGAGGTAAAGCATGCAAGCCATGTACGGAGGCTACAGAACTCAATGCACCCGTCACGGATTCGAGTCCTGTCCCATTGACCTTTGTTGCAAGTCTGCTCCTCTCTCACCCTCCAACCTATTTCCTGTCGGTCAGCTTACAAAATAAAGGCCAGTAGGGCAAGAAATGAAGAACAAAAATTCACTAGAATTGGCAGACATGACCTCTTTGTGAAAGATTGTTGTTTTATTAAGTTATTTAGGCATATTCAAATGCATTGTATCATTTCGTTGCTTTGTTCAGATTGAATCGCACTTTGTTTACCCTTTAATAAGTGAACTGAACTGCATCATGATGGAGAGATAAATTAGAACCCAAACCTTTTGATTATACAGAACATTCCAACAGAAGTGATTGACTACTATAGGTTGGACAATGATATGAAGCGCCCCACAAAAGTTTTAATGCTTTTTATCTATATTTGATCTATTGTGCTTCTTTGTGTTCTACTGAGCACTTTGACTCAGGACTTTAATTTAAGCATTGATAGGTCATTTAAATAAAATAGCATCATAAAATACAATCTACAATCAATATTTAAAGGACGGAGGAAAAGAGGTGTAAGTTACGTAATGCTGAGTAAGGCAAATAGGAGAGGAGGATCGACTTGAAATGTCCAAAGAAAGAACGTAGTGTAATCACTTTCTGCAAGAGCTTTAGCAGATGTTTTTCATATATTGCCAGATGGCACTGTAATGAAGGTTGTTTTATTCACTCAGTGTCCTTTTGGCTGACTGTAAACAGGATTAAGTCCCTATGTGCTACAAGAGAGGTACAATACAAGTCCCAGATGTTGCATTTTCTGTAAGCAGGTGAACGCTTTAACAGATATTATGTTGTAAATACAAATATAAAATTAAAGTACGAGAAAAAGGACTGACACTGACAACAAGAATATTTAAGAAGAAATTATTTTAGAGAATAATAGTATGGAATGGCAAGGGGAACAATAAAAAGTAAAATGAGACTACATTCAATGTGCAAATTAGCTTAACACAAGTACACCATTTGCTGTTTTCATCATTTTTTTTCTAACCTTTTTGAGTGAAATTCTTAACATCATGTTATTTTTAATTGGACAGTTTGGTTGACAATTTTTTTTGGCTTTGCATGTTTCAGTTTTTTTTTTGTTTGTTTGTTTTTTTGTGGCACTAGTAGCCTTTATTTCACAGCAACCAAACAGGAAATAGGCGGGAAGAGAAGGAGGGAAGATATGCAGCAAATGTCCCAGGTTCTATAAAAAAACTGTATTTGAATTTGTACAAAACTCATAAAAGAAGCTCTGCCAGGTTTTGAAATATTTCTTGAAGTTACACAAGACTTTTGCTCCCATGCACATGCCGTTTTTGTTCTGTAGGATCACATAGACTGTTTCCATATTTTTCATTGTCCTTTCTCCTTCAGATTTTCTACCTGTTAAATGCATTCTCTGTCTCTGATCTCATTTCTCAAATTAAAAATTTCACAAAAATATTTTTTTCCCCATTATAAATTTTGGTCTACCACAAATGCACAAGAGTATGATCACTTTAAGGGTTTGTGTATTTTTAATGAAACAGTCTAATTGAAAAATACACATGCCTTTTAAAAAACTGTAGTATTGGCATCACTCAAATGATTAGCTGTTTCATTTTGATCCAACTCTACCTTCAAAAGTTCAGAATCCTCTAGAAATTATATCGTCCCATTTAAACGTCCCTTTTCAGTTATTGTATCGTCATCCCATTGAAGTCTGTTAACTGAGTTGTGTTTTCAGGGTTACACAATTTAGTAGTAGTTTGTGCTCCATCATGTTAAACAAAGAAACTCATCTCTGCATGACACTTCATACAGTGAAAAACTGTACTGAAAAACTGACATAGTGAATAGAGTGACTCAATAAAAGTACATGCTAAAGGGTGAATGCCAAGACGTTTCAGGTATCTTTCAAGTTTGCAATAAGAAAAAGCTCTAAAGCATTAAATTGTATGTGACAGCAACAACACAATTTATAAACATGTTCTACAGTAAGCTCGGGTTACTATTATTATTTGTAGGTTTTTGTGAGCACCTACATGTTTTAAGATGTGTGCATATTGGTGTGTGTTTATGTCTTTGCATGCATGCATACATAATGCGGTGATCATCTAAATGTGTGATATTCAACTGCTCCCCCTGATTATGCTTAAAGCTGTCCGCTGTACAGAATCACAGAATAGACACTCACACAGATGCAAGCCTGGAGGGAAATCAAAGCCTCCCACACCTGCAGACCAGCATTGACCCACAGACCACAGATTGGTGTCTCTCCTCCTTTCTTTCCATCTCCCATCTACATTTCCTATCCGTGTGTTTCTCTCTGTAAATATCTCTGAGTTGAACAGACTCTTCCTCACCTTCCCCTAAATCTTTGATCGTTGCAGATAAAAGTCTAGAAGTAGAAGGCCATTAGTTTTGGATTTTGTAACCATGGATCTTTTATTGAGCATGCCTGTTCCAAATGTTTTGGCCTTCAAGATGTGTTTATGTCCATCTGCATTTTTGGCAAACATATATCTGTTTTGGAAAGACAGAAAGTAAGGAACGATTTAAAGGTTATAAGAAGCTTACTGAGTGTTGCTCTTTGTCCAGCAGTCTGGGTTTTTGGTTTGTCAGGCTGTCAGGGGAAATCTTTAATCAGAAAAGCAGCAAGAGGCCCGTATTAACTCTGGAGGACGTGCAGAGAACCACAGCTTTGGTGGGAGAATCTGTTGACAGGACAAGCTTTGGTCTCAAGTATATCTTGACGTTCCCAGAAAAATGGCCAGACAAAAGTTATTGTTGAAAAAAAAGCCATTAGTCCTGCCTGCGGGACTGAGCTTAAATTTGCAAAGAAGAATTGACAAACATGCCCTATTTTGTGTTGGTTATCTCATAAAGTTCCAGTACAATATTTTATAGTTTGTGGCGCAAAGTTACAAAATCTGGAAAAGTTCAAAGGGTGCAAGGCACTGTATTTAACTAATTTTCAAATTTCAATACCGAAAACTTACTGACAAATTGGGGAGTTTTCTACCTATAAATATCTAATATTATGAAGTTCAGTTTTTCCCAAACAATGGCCATAAAAATTCAACATCCTTTACAGACACCAGATTTATTTTTACCTAGACCTCTGTCTATATTTAAAGTTTTGGTGTTACAAACTAGTGTCACAAATCAGTGTAATGTTTAATATTTATGTGAACAGGATAACATGATGACGGTGGACTGCACCTTTTGGTCAATATGTTAATGTGTCATTTATTGTCTAGTTTAGAAAAAAAGTATTTTAGCCAGGTTAAACAACCATTTTATTGTATAATTTTTAGTTTCTTAATATGTGTCTATAAAACATTTACCAAATCACTAGATTTACAACTCAGACCAAAGTTAAGAGCCGGTTCATGAACCCTCAATGACTGCACAGGTTAGCTAAACAAAATCCTAATTGGTAATCTTCATTTATAAGAATCAGAATCAGAATTCTTTATTTGTCATTGCTCCACATGGGTGCAACGAAATTTTCATACTCACTTTATACTTTATACTCGCTGATGTCTAATTTCAAAGAGATTTTAAATTCAAGTCAGAGAACAGAAGGAAAGAGAGTGAAAGCCAGACACTGAACTTTGCCTTGGGCATGTGCTGGCTCTGTCTGTCTCCTTCAGTCAGCCTTGGTTTGGTAGGACGCCAGACTTCAGTGACCTTCAGCATGTGTGCAAGATTTCCACAAATGGAATCATCAAGTGTGAGAGCTTGTACAAACAAGTATGCATTTACCCTTGGAAAAGTCCCATTCTTCACATCTTTTTTCTTTGCATGTTGGTTAAACAAATTATCACTTGATTTTTGGCCTCTTACACACAGCAGCAGTTCAGGTCTACATGCTTAGCATGAACTCTAACACTAATGTACCTTTTTATCCTGAATCTTATTCTATATCATCTTTCATATTCATGCAGAATTTGACTTGCAATCCCATCTCATTCAGATTGGTTCATTCTTCATGATCAACCTGTGCCTGGTGGTCATCGCCACTCAGTTCTCAGAAACCAAACAGCGGGAGCACCAGCTGATGCAAGAGCAAAGGGCACAGTGCCTGTCCTCCTCCACCTTAGCTAGCATGGCTGAGCCGGGAGACTGCTATGAAGAGATCTTCCAGCTGGTCTGCCACGTCCTTCGCAAGGCCAAGAGGAGATCGGCAGCCCTCTATTACACTCTGAGAGGCAAGCCTGCTCCAGCTAGCGCAGGCAGGGGTAACAGGCGAAGTGGAGGGAATGTAAATGGAGATCGACATCATTTGAGGCACCATAGATGTAAGTAAGAGGCAAATTACTAACGAGAAATTAAACATATTCTTTTTGACAGATTAAATAAAGGATTTCTGGTTCATTGGATTGCTCAAGAATGTATTCAAGACTAGATAGCTGTTCAGTGTTCAACACTAGATAGCATACATATTTGTGCTGTTGTATCCCTACAGCACACAAATGTCCACAACACAGCAAGACGAACCATGACTCCCATGGTCAAACTAACTCCATCAGCCTGACTGTCCAGAACCCTGAGGAGTGCCCTGTATGTCTGAATGAAGGTGCAAGGACTGCAGGACATTTGGAGAATGGGGATGAAAATGAAGAGGATGCCATGAAGGAAACCGACAAAGAGGAGGACCACTTGGAGGAGAAGAAAGACAGAGAGGGGAGGCAAAGGAGGACGTGCTTCGGAAGTTGCAGGGATCTTTGGAAGGATATGAGAAGGAAACTTTGGGGTATCGTGGAGAGCAAGTACTTCAGCAGAGGCATTATGATTGCAATTCTTATCAACACTATCAGCATGGGCATTGAGCACCACAACCAGGTAAGATGACCAACTTACTATCCACTGTGAATGTTAAGGTTTCAGAGGCACTAAAGTTCTATTTAAAACAGGTCACTGAGTTTTATTCTTGGTAACTGTAATATGAATTTGTCACAAATACATTTACATGCACAGATTCTCCCTTTACTAAATGTGATAATAATGATAGATATTTCACTTCAAATTTAGAAGTTTGCCTAAATGTCTTTCGTATTTACCATATTTACTTGTTTTAACTGTATTAGTTGGGGTAAACATTTTGGATGTATTCTGCAAGCATCTCGCAATAATTTTGGCTCATTTATCAGGAAAGAGCTGGTGTTTGGTTTGTAGGCAATCTTACATACAGAAACCTTTTCAGTGCTGCCTAAAACTTCTCTCTGGGACTGAGATCTGGGTTTTGTGATCCACTTCCACAATTGGGATTTTTTACTTTGTTGCCTTTAAATCACTTTGTAATTAATTTAGCAGTATGCTCAGGGACATTGTATTTTACAAAAACTCAAATTGTGTCTAAACTTTAACTTCCTGACTGTTGCCTTGAGATGCTTGTACAGGGGTTGGACAATGAAACTGAAACACCTGTCATTTTAGTGTGGGAGGTTTCATGGCTAAATTGGACCAGCCTGGTAGCCAGTCTTCGTTGATTGCACATTCCACCAGTAAGAGCAGAGTGTGAAGGTTCAATTAGCAGGGTAAGAGCACAGTTTTGCTCCAAATATTGAAATGCACACAACATTATGGGTGACATACCAGAGTTCAAAAGAGGACAAATTGTTGGTGCACGTCTTACTGGTGCATCTGTGACCAAGACAGAAAGTTTTTGTGATGTATCAACAGCCACGGTATCCAGGGTAATGTCAGCATACCACCAAGAAGGACCAACCACATCCAACAGGATTAACTGTGGACGCAAGAGGAAGCTGTCTGAAAGGGATGTTCGGGTGCTAACCCGGATTGTATCCAAAAAACATAAAACCACGGCTGCCCAAATCATGGCAGAATTAAATGTGCACCTCAACTCTCCTGTTTCCACCAGAACTGTCCGTCGGGAGCTCCACAGGGTCAATATACACGGCCGGGCTGCTATAGCCAAACCTTTGGTCACTCATGCCAATGCCAAACGTCGGTTTCAATGGTGCAAGGAGCGCAAATCTTGGGCTGTGGACAATGTGAAACATGTATTGTTCTCTGATGAGTCCACCTTTACTGTTTTCCCCACATACGGGAGAGTTACAGTGTGGAGAAGCACCAAAGAAGCGGACCACCCAGACTGTTGCATGCCCTGAGTGAAGCATGGGGCTGGATCAGTGATGGTTTGGGCTGCCATATCATGGCATTCCCTTGGCCCAATACTTGTGCTAGATGGGCGCGTCACTGCCAAGGACTACCGAGCCATTCTTGAGGACCATGTGCATCCAATGGTTCAAACATTGTATCCTGAAGGCGGTGCCGTGTATCAAGATGACAATGCACCAATACACACAGCAAGACTGGTGAAAGATGGGTTTGATGAACATGAAAGTGAAGTTGAACATCTCCCATGGCCTGCACAGTCACCAGATCTGAATATTATTGAGCCACTTTAGGGTGTTTTAGAGGAGCGAGTCAGGAGACGTTTTCCTCCACCAGTATCACGTAGTGACCTGGCCACTATCCTGCAAGAAAAATGGCTTACAATCCCTCTGACCACTGTGCAGGACTTGTATATTTCATTCCCAAGACGAATTGACGCTGTATTGGCCGCAAAAGGAGGCCCTACACCATACTAATAAATTATTGTTGTCTAAAACCAGGTGTTTCAGTTTCGTTGTCCAACACCTGTATATAATATAATATTTCCATATAATTTTATTTCCTCATGATGCCATCCATTTTGCAAAGTGCACCAGTCTATCCTGCAGCAAAACACTCACACAACGTGATGCTGCCACCCACGTACCTCACAAATGGGAGTTTTTCCAAATAAAAATGGTTATTAGGGACAAAAACTCCTCCTGTATGATCATGTAGCGACAGTGGTAAGTAAAACTGCCTTTTAAAAGGAAGAAACCTCCAGCAGAACCAGGCTCAACTAGTAGCTATATCTAGGAGAGAGACAGTGTTAAACACAGATAAGACAGGATCAAGTGATAATCTGTAGAAGCAGAACCTTAAGTTGTTGGCAGCAGTAGCTCAGCCATTGATCCCCTCCAAGCAGGTGCCACAATTAAACACAGAGCCAGGCCAGATATAGGTTTTAGGAAGACAAAAACAGAGAGAGAACATAAAGATAAAAGCTGAAATAACAGCAAATAACGCAAAATTGGAGAGTAGTATGAGAAAGTAGCAGATTGAGAGAAAGTGATCGTTATGACCTCCAGCAGCCTAAACCAATAGCAGCATAACTACAGAGATAGCTCACGATAACCCAAGTCAAAAAGGAAAGTTTCCCCTACCAACATCGCCATGGTCACCCCATCTATAAGCCTAGTCCTTAAAGAAGACAGGGTGTCTGCCTCACGGGCTAAAACTGGGAGTTGGTTTTACAGGACAGGAGCCTGATAACTAAAGGATCTGCCTCCCATTCTACTTCTAGAGACTCTAGGAACCACCAGTAAACCTGCAGTCTGAGAACAAAGTGCTCTGTTAGGAATACATCGAAAGGTTTATAACACCTTTCTCATTTAATAGTTTTCTTTATGTTTATGACTATTAACATTGTACGTAGATTCTCAATGAAGGCATCAAAACAGTGAATGAACACATGCAATTATGTAGCAAACCAAAAATTGTAAAATAATTTTAAATATGTTGTATTTTAGAATCCTTAAAATAGCCGCTTCACGAGCATTTCCAATACTGTTATTTCAGTACCGATACCTACTTTTTTGGTACCTCCTTCTTAGCAGGGCTAAGTGAAGCCGAGTCGGTACTGTACGTGACGTGAACATACAGCTGTTCACTGATTGGCTGTGGGCACGACCAGCCGTAAGAGTCGACCAGCGTAAAAAGACAACAACCATGCCTTCAAGCGAGTGAGAGAAACATATGATTTAGTCTACACAGTTATCCGGAAAAGTCACCCCTTGGAGCACCGACGAGGTGCAAGCTTTTCTGGGAATCATAGGAGACTGCAATATTCAGCGGCAGCTGAATAAAGATATAGGCAACAACTATTAGAAATAAAATGGAACCTAATTCAAATCTTTCCAAGTCTCTTAAAGGGAAAGTGAAATATTTTATAATAATAATGAAACGGATGTCAAAATCCTACTCATCAAATCTGATTGTCAATGCAGTCAGCAGATTTAATCCCCAGGCATTAGACATGTTACTTCTTGTTTTTGTAACGTGCTTCAGACTTTTCTTCTTTACATTGGCAGTTGGGTGTTTCATTCACGATTATGCAACACGACACAGGTGTTCCTTTCAGCGGAGCAAAAGCGGGTCTATGGAAATGCAACACACAACGTGCAGAGCCGTGTGGAGCTGTTCCGGGCTGGCCAAATCGAGCCAGTGGAAAAGGGGCATTTGTCGGGTTCTGGCAGTACTCATCGTGTTCCTCCTTGCACAAAGCAGCAGATAACAATTTTGATGATGGGTTAAGGACCTTTGATGGCCTTGACGAGCACTCCTAGAGTAACTGCCTATCTCCTGGAATCTCCTCAATGAACTTGAGATATTGCATGGAGACACAGCAAACCCATGGCACATATTGATATGCCATCCTGGTGAAGTTGCCTGTACAACCTCTGTAGGGTCCAGGTATCGCCTCATGGTGCCAGTAGTAAAACACACCCTGGCTAAATGCAAAACTACTAAGAAGCTGTCAAAAAATGAGAGGGGAAAACATGTCTGTGGCCTCCATCTCCAAACCATTCCTTTTTTTGGGGTCGTCTCATTGTTGCACCTTTACAGCACCTGCTGTTAATTTCATAAAAGAGCTGACACTGATTAACAACCCCCCCTACTACTTAACGGACTAGATCAATATTCCAGACAATTAATTGACTTTATAGTGTACTCTGATTGAAAAGTGTTCCTTTTTTAACAGTCTATATTAGATTATCAAAATAACTTTATTAAAAAGCAGAATTAATTTATTAAGAGAGAACACATATCCAAACCAACCTGAATAGCTAAAACTGAATAGCTACATCCAGGCCTTATTACTGCGGATTACTGGCAAATTAATGTAGAAACAAGAACTCAAATAGAAAGTATCTGACAACATGAAGTAGGCTAACAGATCTTTAAAAGCCACACATCACGCACTGATTAAAAATACCTTTGAGAACAGGTAAAAAATAAAGTCACGTGTTCATAATTCAGAAAGGAAACTGCAAAAAATAGACAAAAATAGTATCCATGGAAGGGTTCCAAAAGTAATAACCACTAATTATTAAATTAGTTTTTTTCGGAAATTATGATCTTCTCGTACTTGTACGCGTACTCGTCGTCTTCCGCCTATCCGGAACCGGGTAGCGGGGGCAGCAGACTCAGCAGAGACACCCAGACGTCCCTCTCCCCAGACACCTCCTCCAGCTCCTCCGGGGGGAGCCCAAGGCTTTCCCAGGCCAGCCGAGAGACATAGTCCCTCCAGCATGTCCTGGGCCATCCCCTGGACCTCCCCCCGGTGGGACGTGCCTGGAACACCTCCCGAGGAAGGCGTCCAGGAGGCATCCAGTATAGATGCCCAAGCCACCTCAACTGGCTCCTCTCGATGTGGAGGAGCAGTGGCTCTACTCCGAGCCCCTCCCGAATGGCCGAGCTCCTCACCCTATCTCTAAGGGAGTGCCCGGCCACCCTACGGAGGAAGCTCATTTCAGCCGCTTGTATCCGGGATCTCGTTCTTTCGGTCATTACCTAAAGTTCATGGCCATAGGTGAGGGTAGGAACATAGACCGACCGGTAAATCGAGAGCTTCGCTTTTCGGCTCAGCTCACTCTTCACCACAACGGACCGGCACAGCGCCCCCATTACTGCGGCAGCCGCACCGATCCGTCTGTCAATCTCCCGCTCCATTCTTCCCTCACTCGCGAACAACACCCCGAGATACTTGAACTCCTCCACTTGAGGCAGGAGCTCCCCTCCAACCTGAAGAGGACAGGCCACTGTTTTCCGGTTGAGTACCATGGCCTCTGACTTGGAGGAGCTGATCTTCATCCCAGCCGCTTCACACTCGGCTGCGAACCGCCTCAGCGCATGCTGATCTTTTATTATAATTTTGATAAATATTAATTAATCAATAATCATAATCCTTACAGGGTAATTACCACAACTAATGGAACCAACAAGTCTGCCCCCAAATGCCCCCTCAAAACAAAGGTTTTAGACCAAGCTTGTCAAAGTCCCAACTAAAAACCAATTGAAATGCTTTCGCACATCTTAAACCCTCTAGTGACGTCCATTTAAAACCAAGAGTGGGCTAGAAATTATTTATGGACATCTAAAACTCTCATTGGTTGTTATACCAAATACTTCAAGGCAGTTGTTGCTGGTATAGGTAAGACAACCAGTCATCAGATTTGAGGGGCAAATGTTTATTTTTTATTTTTTATGTGGCACTAGTGGCCTTTATTTTGTAAGTAGACAGGGGGGGAACGGGGTGAAAAGAGAGAGGGGAAGACATGTAGCAAAGCTCAACGGGCCTCGACTCATTCCCATGACAGCTGCGTCGCGGACTGTAGCCTCTGTACATGGGTTGCACAGTTTACCCCTGCTCCACCGCTGTGCCCCGAGGGCAATTCATTTCTTGTGAAGGATTTGAAATTGCAAATAAAGTCAGATGCAAATATGTCAATGTGGTCCATAAGGCTTTGGCTCTTGGGTATTCCTCTGTTTAGTATTTTTGCTGGAGGTAAGGTCTTTTCATCCAGAACATAACTTACACTCAAATGAATATGTTTCTGTCAACCTGCAAAAACTGTGGAGGCAGAAAAATGCACAAGATACACAAATAAAGCAATAAAGATGTCTATGTCCAAATGCCAGTGTGGGCTCCCGAATAAGTTCCTTCTTTTAAAAGCCCACACTCGTTCAAAAATAAAAAAAGTTCTCGCCAGGAACAGAGCTGAAAACTGCTGTGCAACTTCCGCCTGCCTTTGCACTTTGAAGGCCTCCTTTCTCCTCTCCCCCTCTGCTCACTTGTCTCCCCTCCTTCCCCAACAACCCCTTGTTTATTTTTAGTCTTCAGAGATGAGAGAAACAGAAAGCAACTACTCCGTACACTGTCAGAGAGTGAGTGGGTGGATGACAGAGGGAGAAGAGGGGAGGCAGTGGGTGAAACCAAGGGAGGTAACAAAAAAGAGTCAGAGAGTAGATGCGACACTTGGGGTAAGACAGGAAGGATGTTAGGAAGGAAGACAGGGAGGCATAGAAAAAATGGAAATGCGAGGCTGACAAAGGGGTTTAATGGAGGAAATAAGTGGAGTGAGGTGGAAATAATACTAGGAAAAAGGGCTACAAAGAAGAATAGCCTGATCTGGAGAGGGAAATAAAGAGGAATCAAGCTGTCTTATGTAACAGCTTGTGAGTCCTTACTTGGATGTGTTTCAATTGGTGCCTTTACGCAAGTATAAAAAAAGATAATATGTTTGGTCTCACACAGGCTGGACAAAAAATTGTGTTTGCATGTACATGTGTGTTCTTGGCAGGCATTTTCCACTCTTGCTTGCTGACACCTTTGCTTCTGAGGAGTCAGGGCCAATGTTAAAGAGCCGGCTCTGTTTTGTCTGCTTTTGAGCAAAATGTTTATACCTCTGTCAAGAAACTGTGTGGCACTGATGATCTACACCCACGCTCATCTGTCGGAATCTCATCTGCTGTGGCAATATTTCTTTTTGTGACTCGTCGGAGTGAGAGGGGAGTGAGAAATGATCACGCCAACGCACTCTGTTGACACCATAGTGCGGTATGCCAATCTAAATAATTGAATGCAATGTTCCAAAGCAATCAGTATCTCTGCTGACTCAGAGCTTTTGGAGTAAGTGCACAAATAAATAAAAGTGAGGTCTTGACAATGAAAAAAGTGTGAATTGGATCAAACATTGATGGAGTGAAAATATGTGCATTGTACAGTAAATATATATACCAAATTCAAAACGTTTTCTGAGCGACACAGGAAAAACAATCTGTAAAAATGTTTTACAGATTAATTTGGTACAACCTAGATTACCAACAAAAATAGCTAGTTAAACTGAGAAGATGTAATTTTGTAAAAAAATAAAAAATTAACCCACAAACTCAATGGGATGTTCTTTTAAAAAATGGGACAGGGGATTATCCTCCAACAAGACAAAACACTTTTCTGCCTTCCTGTGAATGCTTGCTTTAGGGAGTTGGAAAGCTGGTTATGACCAAATTTTAAACATTTGAAGCATTAAGAGCTATGGAGGTTTTGTGCTTCTCTGTGGAACAGAGCACCAGAATCTTAACTTTGTGGCACTACTAGTGGGTTATGGGGTCTGGAAAAGGTGTACAACTGTGTTCTCTGAGGTATTTGGTTGGTGCTGCAGGAATACAGGATACTCAGTTGCTTTTTAGCGCTCTCTGGTCTTTGCACACCCAAAGCAAGAGATATGTTTGCATTAGACTCTGCCAGGGCTGACCCTCATCCTCAATGTGGATTGTGGTGTTCATAAACAGGGTCTCAAGGTATAGTCCTGTTGAGGAGGGTTGAAAATGGCAAGATTTTATTTATATATTTGCTTTATGTAAATGACTCCACTGGCTTCTTCAAGCCATGACTTTCAGTATGCACTATTGTGGCTTGCATTTATGTGTAAAGCAGTCATCATCTAATTCCAAAGCTGTGGTCCCAAAAGGGTTGTATGCTCATTCCAGGTTGAGGATCCTTCTCTACCCTAAATGGAGAAGTTCAAACATCTTGGCATCTTGTTAACAAGCAATGTTAGGATGGAGCAGGAGACAGACAGACAGATTAGAGTCTCATCTGCAGGGATACAGGGCTTGCTCGGGTCCATTGAGTGGAAGAAAGAGCTGAGCCAAACAGTAAAGCTCCTGATTTACTAGTCCAACAATGTTACATATGTTCATGAAGCATTGATCACGACCAAAAGAACGAATGGCTTCTGCTGTTTTTTCCCCCAAAATACATTTTTTTAAACAATTTAAGTATCATTTCTTAGGAATTTTCAGTTCAAGATTATGCGGCTGCAATAAAATAATAATTTATTTCAAGAATTTATACACATCTTTACCTAGGGTCCCAAAACATATGGAGGGTGCTGTAGATTTGTTAGGAAAAATGAAAGAGGCAGGTATGTGTTTCTTCTAGCCTTGTTTCTGTAAATACAAAACCTGTCTTGAAAGCAATAAGATAAAGTGCAAATCTAAAGGGTTTCAGTATAGCCAGGAAGTGGAGGGGGAATAAAATCATATTGCACACATAGTAGATAAAATTATTTTCCTGAAACAATCTAATTTATCCTTCCTAAATCTAATACAATTTCCTGTATCATGTCATTGTTACATAGTGCAAAGAATGTAAAGAAAATATTGCTAAGATTCGTATTCTTTCATTGAGTTTTACTGAATTTAACTAGTGTGGAAAGAGATACAGAAGTTTCTTTTTTTTGAAAAAGGCAAATAAAATGTCTGATCTTATGATAAAAGGTTGCCTCTCCTCATGCTGCGTTCAGACCAAATGCGATTTGAGCATCAGGGGCTTCTGGTTTTCATGCAAAGTCTATGTGGACGCGCCTCTTGGAGCGGCGAGAGGTCCTGCGGCGTGTTTCACGAGTCCAGCGCGGCGCATCTTGACGCGTTTCGAGCGTTTCAAACCTCTGACGCGCGTTACGCGCATCCAAAGCGTCCGCGCCGCGTCAACCAATCTGAGAAGCTCAGCTTTATGACGTAGTGATGTATTTTATCATGTGACGGAAAGACCACAAAGATCCCGGGAAAATCCCACAAATACAATGGAGGATACACTTATCGTTGCGGTTTCAAACTGGGCCGGGGACAGACAAAAATAGCGCTGAAAGCGATCCTCCTCTGCGCGCAGCTCCTGGAGCAAGTGGTGAAATTCACCAAACTCTGAACGCCTCTGAATTGTCTGGTAAATCCAGACATGGCGCAGAGGCGCCAGACGACGACGTTCTCTTGCTTTATTTAGCAAATAAAGCCAAGCCACTCTCTCGACTGCATCCGCCATTGTACACAAGAGACAGGGAAAGGAAGCTCCTCCCAACGCGCGTCTGTTCAGTTTTTTGACATGCGTCGAGAGTTCAAGTGCACAAGCGTCCAACTTGAGGTTTGGTCTGAACGCAGCATTGGAGTTCATTTTCAAAATATCAAAAGGTCAAAATAAATGTGGCACTTAAGAAATGGAATCTGTTCTCATTCCTGCCAATAACTTTTAATATTTACTTTAATAACATGATTTCTAGATTATTTTGTCATGGTAACAAGTAAAAATAAAACACTAAAAAATCACTCTTTACAAACTGTACGCACAGAAGAAAATTGTTGAGTAAAAGACTGTCTGCAGTGAAATCATGACAAATATTCAAACTATGGAGATAGCAATGTTCTCTCTTCAACGTTGTATTGATGTTTATGTTTTTGGTTATATGCAAGTGTGTATTTTAGGGAGGAAATGGTTGCAATTGTTATTAATTACCATGATAACATTTGTGACAGTTTATTACTCTTTAAATTAATTTTTATTAATTAATTAATAGCATTGAAACCCTACTTGTTTACTGTGTTATTAAAAACATATTTTTTATTGTCCCTCAAATGCAACAGCTTGGACACATTGCAGCAGAAGCAAGCAGAAAGCAATCAAATTAAAGCTATTTCGACCACTGAAGAGCACCGAACATTAGATAGAGTTTTTACTTTCGAACTTGCCAACGGGAGGTTTCTTAAAGACATTTTCCCTCCTAATATGCAGAAGGGACCTTAATAAATTGTAATCTGCCTCCCAGAGGAACTTGGGGCTTATACTAAAGAAGTCAACTTTTAGCTGGAAGTTTGCAGACTTAAGGATGTTCAGCTTTATCTGTTTAACTGGTTAACAGCTGTCAGACATCTTGTTATAATGCAACAGTAGCCTTATGTTGGAAGAAACTGAACAGCCATCTTTATTTTATTGACAGGATCTATACAGCAAATCAGCTTACAGTGCTCTAAACTTTAAATAAAATACTAAAACGGCTTACAACATCCTCTGGACTCTTTCCATCTTTCTGGCACTCATCCCTCTTTGGACAGAGCAGCTCTTCTTTCTAGTTATCGGGCCAAATTTATTAGTTCACCAAAACTCAACCCAGGGTTCAGACCAGGAAGCAGGGTCTTGGTTTACCACTCCTCTCTGCAGCTTTTGTTGTGTTACCCATCCATTACCCTATTAAAACAGTGTCTTGCCCATGGCCAAAACTGAATAGATAAAAAAAAAATCTAAAAGTAGCAAACCATGAAAATCTCATAAAAATAAACACAACTCTGACTGAAAAGAAAAATAAAACAATTAAATGTGGCTTACTGAACATAAGATCTCTCTCTTCAAAGACTTTTTTAGTTAATGACTTGATTTTATGAAAATCACATTTAATCACAGAAACCTGGCTGCAGCAAGAGGATTATGTTAGTATAAATGAGTCAACATACCTCGAAACACTGGGCAAGAGTATCAACCATATTTCAGTTCTATTTTTGTTTAGGCCCAGATAAATTAATAGCTACAACTCTTTTAAATATTTAATCCTTAGTTTTCCTCATCCAAATTGCCATGCTCTAAAACCACTTCATTATTGATCATTATTGAGGGGGATTTTACTATTCATGTTGACATGAACGTGTTAGCCTAACTACAGCCTTTAATGCTATCTTAGACTCAATTGGCTTTGCTCAAAACATCAACAAACCTATCCACTTTTGTCTTCATTCTCTGAACCTTGTGCTGACATATGGCATTGAGTGTAAAGATATAACAATATTTCCTCATAACCCCATCCCCTCTAACAATTTTTTATAGCTATTGAGTTTCATTTAAGTGAGTACTTGACACCTGAAAGATAATTTTATTACGGTAGATCGTGATCAGACAATGCTGTCACAACCTCTGTTTTTTTGTTTATTCCCTTTCACAAATGGATCCCCAAATTGATTCACAAACTAATGATTGTTTATAGTGATACTTCCTCACTGTGTGGTGCATTAGACAATGTTGCCCCCTTTAAAAAATAAGATAATTATTCATAGGAGGCTGGCTTCCTGGCTTAATTCAGAGCTGCATACTTTAAATCTGTTATGATTTGGGGTTGTTTGGATTTTGGTTTCAGGTTTCAGGTTTTGTCTTTAGATGTTTTTCACAGTTAAGGTTTTGAATCGTTCTTTTGTTTGTTATTATTTATTATTATTCTTAGATTTTGTTTCTGTTTGTTTTCCTGGTCATGCTTTAGTTTTTATATTTTTGTATTCATGTTTTGCTTAGTTGTGTACTTGGATTGGGTTTCTGGTTATGCTTTGGTTTCATGTTTTTCTAGTTCGATTTCTATTTGTTTGTATCCTTGAAGTTCTGTTTTGCCCCTGTCACTTTTCTTCTGTCTGTTAATTATCTTTATCCGGTTCACCTGCTCCAAGCTAATCCGTCTCCTTGCTCCACCTGGTTTACTCTCCATATATACACTCCTGTTCAGTTATTCATTGCGGAAACATTTTTCAAACCATGACTTCTGGATCATGCTCATGTGTTTCATGCCAAGCCTATCTTGCCACTCTGCCCATGTCTGCTTTTGCCTGCCCGTTTATTGTTTGTATTTTGTTCCTGCCTCCTCCGTGAGTGAATTTTTGTTTTTTATTCATTAAACCTTTTTATTGCACTTACCATCACGCTGCCTGCTCGTCTGCATTCTGGGGTCCCGCATTACGCAAGTGCTAACAGAATGACTCCGCCAACAATGGCGAAGACGCTGCGCCATTCTGCAGGGCTGTCAGTGCCGCAGTCGGCTTATGATGGATCCAGGTTGGCGAGTCCATGTCCGGGGACAGGTCCCCTTCGTCGCCGTTCTCCGCCTGCTCCCCTGGCTGCGCAGTGAAGCCCTCGCCCTCCTCCCGCCGCAAGAAACTACGGGGCGGAGCACCTTCCTGTTCGACTGGCGAGGAGGTGGTTTCCCTGCCAGCTGAGGGCTGCAGTAAGTGAGCCCGCATCTTTGTCTGCTACAGCACTGTCTGCCAGGCTCGCTGCAGTTCCATCCATGCCGTCTTCACTCGCTCCAGCCCGGTGTTCTGAGGCAACACATGACGAGCTGGAGCAGCGTTTGAGGTTCTATGCACGCCAAATAAAGAGCTTCAGGACGACCAGCATAATGTATTCCTCTCCTGTGCTGATGGAGAGGATCAGGCAGATGGAGAGGGATTATGAGACTGCAGTAAGGCAGTCTTACTGCCGCCCACCTACTTCCTCGCCAGGTCTCCAGAGCTCTGCTACTGAGCAGCCCACGCCAGGACTCCAGGGAGCTGCTGCTACTGAGCAGCCCACGCCAGGTCTACAGCCTGACACACCACAACATGACATACCACAGCCAGGTCTACAGCCTGACACACAACAGCCAGACTCCAACCCTGACACACCACAGCCTGACACACCACAGCCTGACCCTAAGTCCGCCTTAACTTCCTCCACACGCCGCAGAAGACGCCGTAGGAGGGGCGCCCGGCTGAAGTTACTGAGGGTCTCTGCGACGCCTCAGCCTCTGCTCAAGTCACTGAGGGTCCCGCCGACGCCTCAGCCCCTGCTCACGTCACTGAGGGTCCGGCCGATGCCTCAGCCCCTGCTCACGTCATTGACGGTCCGGCCGACGCCTCAGCCCCTGCTCACGTCACTGAGGGTCCGGCTGACGCCTCAGCCCCTGCTCACGTCACTGAGGGTCCGGCCGAGGCCTCAGCCCCTGCTCACGTCACTGAGGGTCCGGCCGACGCCTCAGCCCCTGCTTCTGGTCTCAAGGTCTTCCAGGAATTTTCTGAGAGTCTGGTCCTTGTCCTGGTTCCTGAATCCCCAGATGAAGGGTTCGAGGACAAACCGCCCCCAGACCCTGTTCCTTAGGGTTTCAAGGAACAGTTTGCCCTCGTTCTGGTCTCTGAACCCAGATCTGAGGGTTCGCCAGGCTCTGCTTCAGCCTCTGAGGGTTCGCCAGGCTCTGCTTCAGCCTCTGAGGGTTCGCCAGGCTCCACGCCTCCGGAGTTCCACAGAGTTTCTGGGGGGTCCTCTACTCTGCTCGGTCGGCCTCCTGACCAACCTGCAGATTCCCGTCGCAGGCTGCCATGATCTCTACGCTTCTGTCGGCCTCCATGTCTTTGTCGCCGGTCTCCACGCCATCGCCGCCAACCGCCCAGGACTCTGTGTTGCAGGTCCTGGTCGCCCGCCTGCACTCTGTGCCTTCTCGGGACGACCTTCTGGTCACCCGCCTGCACTCTGTGCCTGCTCGGGACGACCTTCTGGTCGCCCGCCTGCTTTGGTTTCATGTTTTTCTAGTTAGATTTCTATTTGTTTGTATCCTTGAAATTCGGTTTTGCCCCTGTCATGTTGTGTTCTGTCTGTTAATTATCTTTATCCAGTTCACCTGCTCCAAGCTAATCTGTCTCCTTGCTCCACCTGGTTTACTCTCCATATATACACCCCTGTTCAGTTATTCATTGCAGAAACATTTTTCAAACCACGTCTTGTCTTCTGGATCATGATCATGTGTTTCATGCCAAGCCTATCTTGCAAATCTGCCCATGTCTGCTTTTGCCTGTCTTGCCTGCCCGTTTATTGTTTCTATTTTGTTCCTGCCTCCTCCGTGAGAGAGTTTTTGTTTTTTATTCATTAAACCTTTTTATTGCATTTACTATAACGCTGTCTGCTCATCTGCATAAGAATAATCCCTGGTTTCTTTTTAGTACAGTTGCTTAACTTACACAAATTCATCACTCTTTTGAGCTATCCATTACCTTAGCTCTCAGCTGTAATGACTTTATGGGATTGTTTTTAAATGAAGTTGATTCTATAAAAAAAAAATGATTGGCATATTCCCGAACATGATTACTTCAACCTCAGGGATTGAGACAGCATTGGAGGTAAATGTAAAAATGGATCTGTTTTTGGACTGTTTTGATTGAGTGGAGCTTCCTGAGTTTTCAAAAATATGAGCATCATCTAAACCTACCTTAAAAGCCTGTGGTCCAGGCTTTTTAGCTGTAATTTCTGTAATGTGAGTATTTACACAGTAATAATCTGTTTGAACAGTTTCAGTGACGATTCAGATCTAATTATGGCACTGAAACAGCACTGGTGAAAGTCACTAAGGATATTCTCCTGGCCTCAGACAATAGACTGGTGTCTGTACTTGTTCTGTTAGATCTCAGAGCTGCATTTGATACAGTTGATTGCAATATTCTCCAAGAAAGGCTGCAACATGCAGTAGGGATCTGGGGAAAAACACTAGGCCGTTTTGAATATTATTTGTCTGACAGACTCCAGTTTGTTTACGTAAATGATATAGCCTCTTCAAACTTCAGTGTTACCACAGAGTTCGGTGCTTGGGTCAATTCTCTTCACACTATATAACATCATATATATATATATATATATATATATATATATATATATATATATATATTATATATATATATATATATATATATACTGCCAATAGAAGGAAATTAACAGGCTGTATGGGGTACATTTTCACTGTTATGCTTATGATACTCAGCTTTATTTATCCATAAATCCTGATAGGCTCAACTAGTGAGATAGACTATGGCATTTCTTGAAGACATAAAAACTCCGATGACCTTCAATTTTCTTTTTCAAAATTCAGACAATTCAGAAGTCTTTTAAAAAGAAACTGTTTATTCAATCAATTTATGTGGACCCCTTAAAGTAAAAAAAACCTTGGTGTTATTTTTTGACCAGGAAATGTCATTTAAATCCCATATTAAACAGGTATCTATGTTTTCCTTCTTTCACATCTGTAATATGGCCAAAATTAGAAACATCCGATCCAATACAGCATCAATACAGGCATGTGTGTGCTGGCTGACCCCAAGCAGCATGTGTTCACTGACATGGAGAAGTTAGAATAAAGGGCAGCTAAAATCTGGTTTTCCACTAAGTCATTGTTTTAACTCTTAATACCAAAATTGTATTTTTCAGGTTTTTGCTTAGATTAATCACAATATCTACTTATAGTGTTTTACTTGTCACATTCATAAATTATGTACTGTAGCTTAAAGACTGGCTGCTTATTTTCCCTCAGCAGGATGTTTTATTCACACACATTAAAGCAACATCATGCTTTTTTAGGGACTTTTCAAAAGAACAACAGAAGGAATAATTTTTGGGAAATATGTTGAATGGAAAAAAAAACTCCTGGTCCAAAGGGATCAAGTTAAAATTAACATCGTAGAACAGCATGAAACTTAGTTAAGCAATGAAAGGTAATAAGGCAAGAAGAAAAAGGATACCATATAGAGAAGGTGGGCGAACGCCTGAGGAGGGAGTGATGATGGCATTTTGTCTGAGTTAAACTGTGATGTCAAGAGTCATAATGGCTATGTCAATAGCAATAAATTTCCCATCCTGTGTTGGTGTTTAGGACGAGTGAGGGAATTCTGTATATATGTGAAGGTTAGAGCAAGTGTAATGGAATAAAAATTTTATTTGTGTGTCTGTTCACAACCTAATTGTCTCTTACGACAGCAGCTTATCTGGTGCTGTTTTTGTATTTGTAGATGTTCCTTTCACAACTCTGGATATTTAGCGATAAACAAATATTTATTTTGCTTCCTAACAAACTGTTTTCTACTCACCTTTAAGTGTTTTATTTGTCTCCTTACCTTTGTTCCAAATCCATCCTGTCATCACCTGCTCCATCCACTGTCTTCTCCTCATCTCCTTCTTCTTAATTCACTCCATTCCTTTCCTGTTCTTTTTCTACTGATCGACAGGGTGATATCGATTGGGAAGAGATGGGTCAGCCTGATAATGAGACTCAGAAAAAGGAGAGAGAGGAAGAAGGGATAGAAGAACTAGGGGAATGGAGATAGATTTGAGGCAAAAGATTAGAGCTGGGGGAGGGCTGAGAATGTGTGTTTCTCTGACATGGTTTGCTAACTTTGGCAGGGCTCTCCTGCCTTTTTTTCTGCTGGCTTTGAAACTGAAAATTCACAGGGGGTATCAGTGAAAGCATCTGATCCATATTGTGCAAACACAACATTCAGTCATATGCACACTGGGATAAAGTGTGTCTAGTCATGCACAGTCACATACAAATGGAAATAAACCCTGAAGCGGCTGCATTGTAGATATTGGGGTTTGCTACTTATGCAGGGTGGTTTTTATGCAGTGCCCTCCAAAAGTATTCACATCTCTTGAGTATCTCCATATTTTGATCCTTCACAACCCATAACTTTATTATGTTTTAATGGGATTTTCTGCAATAAACCAGCATAAAATTACACACAATTTATAGGTAACAAATATACACATTACATACAAATTAAAAAAGAAAGACGTGTGTGGTTACGTGTTTAGGCTCCCTTAGTTAGTACTTTAAAGAACTTCCTTTTGCGGCAAATGCATCTGCATGTCTTTTGGGGTATGTCTCAACCAACTTTGGATATTTAGAGTCTAAAAGCTCATTCAAAATAGTTTGAAGGGTGTTTGTGAACAGCAGTTTTCAAGTCTTGACAGATTTTCATTCAGCTCCCCTTGAGACTTTTTACAACAACCTTTTGCTGCAGTTACTGATTTTTTTTTTTTGCCCAGTACTTGTGGCAAAATAGCACAAACTCAGTCAGACTGCATGGAGAGTATTTGTGAACAGCAAATTCAAGACTGCAGGTTCTCAATTGGATTAAGGTCTGGATTTTGAATTGCCCATTCTGACACATGATTAGGCTGTAGCTCAGACTATATGTTTAGGGTTGTTGTACTGTTTGAAGGTGAACCTCCCCAGACGCACATCGTTTGCACCCTCTTACATGCTTTCTTTAAGGATTGCTCTGCATTTAGCTCCAACCATCTTCCCATCAACTCTGATCAACTTCCCCACCACATGACGCCTCCACCACCTTATGTTACAGTGGTCATGGTATGTTTAGGGTGATGTATCATCTTAGTTTTCCTCTGCTCAAAAAGTTTTTCTTGTAGACCAGAAACTTTAATTTGGATCTCATCTGACCAGAGTACATTCTTCCACAGGTTTGTTATTTATCCTTTTTGTGGTCTTTAGTAAACTTTAAATATGATTCCTGATGGCTTTCTTTGAACAAAGACTGTACTCCTGCCTTTTTGTTAAAGCCACGTTTTTGGAGTCTTGTTAACAGATTCTCCCACCTGAGCTGTAGATATCTTCAGCTTCACCACAATGGGCAGCTTGGCTTCTTCTCAGGTTATTAATCCCTTTCCCTGGCCAGTCAGTTTAGGTGGGCGGCCATGACTTGGTAGGCTGAATGATTGATTCAACAGTGCTGAGTGAGATGTTCAAAACTCTGGATATTGTTTTATAACCTGACCTGTCTGCTGTGTTCCTTGGTCTTCGTGGTCGTGTCTGTTCACTAATGTTCTCCATCTCTGAGGGCTTCACAGAACAGCTGTTTTAATTCAAATACCACTAAAATATATTGAAACTTCAGTGGGTGTGAAAGCTTTTGCAAGGTACTATAATTATCTCTCTTGTTCAGTGTGTCTTTCATATACACCAGAAAAATGGCATAGTCTTCAAGCTTTTTTTAGTATTTTAAGTGTTACATTTTGTACTCCATACCTTTAACTGGCTTTCTGTTTTTAACTTTGTATTTTTCTGGTTCTGTTTCCCTGCACTGACACCCCCTCCACAAAGCCTGAGGAGCTGACCAATGTTCTGGAAATCTGTAACATTGTCTTCACCAGCATGTTTACCCTGGAGATGATCCTAAAGCTCTCAGCTTTTGGCTTCTTTGAGTACCTGAGGAACCCATACAACATCTTTGATGGCATTATTGTCATCATCAGGTCTGTAATCTGTCAAATTAAATAAAATGATTGACCAAGCATGTAAAGTATGCATTTTTTTAAAGTGGATCCACATGCCAATGATGCACTATCATCCCTGAAGCTGTATCGTTTTGCTTTATTCTGTTATGAAACTGAATTGAATGGAACAAATATCTAATTGCAAAACAAAAAGAATCATATCTGAAGTTCTGCATTTAATTACAATAGAATCAAATAACACCAGGACACATTTTTACTCCCATAGTTACCAGTTGTCTTGATTTTTCCACATCTTCCCACTCTCTCTAATTGTGCATATTTCTGCAACACACACCCCAGTGTGTGTGAGATCATTGGCCAGGCAGATGGTGGTCTGTCAGTGCTGAGGACATTCAGGCTGCTGAGGGTCATTAAGCTGGTGAGGTTCATGCCTGCACTGAGGCGGCAACTTGTGGTCCTGATGAAGACCATGGACAATGTGGCCACCTTCTGTATGTTACTCATGCTCTTCATCTTTATCTTCAGGTAATGTCATGATTTCTTTTTGGAATTTGAAAACGAGGAAATTTAGCTTGTTGTCTATCTAAAAACTGTCAACATCATTTTAAATGCATATATCATATTACTGTGCTTAAAGTTTGGACAGGCACTGTGTACAGTATGAGCTGTAGGTTTAACAGTCTGAAACTCTAAAAATAGCTATTTTCTCATCACTACAAACCTTAAAAAATTGTCAAAACCTAGTTCATGACTGATGCATGAAGCACTATTTTAATCTCCGCAGTCTCAACTTAAAATTTCTATCAATGATATTACATTTTCAATGTTATTTCTTTAAGATGAATTTAAAGAATCTGGAGTTTGTTGGTTCTTTTTTTAATACTAAGTGAACAAAACTGACCCATATTATGATAGGACCATCACCATTCATGACTGATGGCACGGTCTTCATTGGTTTAAAAGTAACACCTTGTCTCTTTCTAATGTCCTTCTTGTCTTTTTTCCCAATAGCTCAATATTTATGTGATGCCAGGTTGGCAGCTACAAGTTTTACTTTGTTAATTTTGGAGCAGGCAGTTTCTTCTTGGTCAGAACTCTCCCTCAGTCCATATTAATGTTCAACTCAATTAATTTTGGCCTGTTACACTGGCATTCCAGCAGTTTCCAGTTCATGATAACCTTCTTTTCATCTAAGAGTATTAATTATGTGTGGTCCAGCAACCACTTGCTAACAGACATTTATCCTACCAGTGTTTGAGAGTCTAAGTAGGAATTTAAGCCTGGGTTTATAATTACGAATTTTGGCAACATAACATTCCTTTATTTCTTAGCTTGTAGTCTTTATGTTATATTTTGTTTACCATAACAATGTTTGTTTCTATTTTCTGGGATTATTCTTGTCCAAAACACAAAAAACGTGTTGGATTTTCTTTGATAAACCATTTTTTACAATATAAAACAATATTCTTTGCATATTCATTTGTAGTTAAAACACAATCTTTTTGTGTTGCAGTATCTTGGGAATGCACATATTTGGCTGTAAGTTCAGTTTGAAGACAGAGGCAGGAGACACAGTTCCTGACAGGAAGAACTTTGACTCCTTGCTGTGGGCCATCGTCACTGTGTTTCAGGTAACAGTAGTTTAAACCCACACATTCATACTACACATTTCCTTTTGTTGGACAAAGAAAAAGACTAAATGCTCTCCACTATGTCTGCCTCTGCTGCAGATTCTAACTCAGGAGGACTGGAACATGGTACTCTACAATGGCATGGCATCCACCTCTCCCTTTGCTGCTCTTTACTTCGTCGCCCTTATGACATTTGGAAACTATGTGCTCTTCAATTTACTTGTTGCCATCCTGGTTGAAGGGTTCCAAGCAGAGGTAATCATGAATCAAAGCACACATTAAAAATAATCAAATAAAAAAGAAAAACAACAGGTGCTTTTTTTAAAGTCTCCCCTTTATGTGTCATTTTCCTGATGCTTCTGTCTCTTCTTCCTTCAACAGGGTGATGCAAACCGCTCCTATTCGGATGATGACAGGTCTTCCTGTAATTTTGATGAAAATGATAAGCAAAAAGACTCCCTGCACCTCTCAGGTATCAATGTCTACAGCCTTTTCATCACTGTTGCAACCATTTTACCAAGAAAAGCATAGGTGTTATTTTAAAAGGTTACTAATTACTTTACAATGAAAAGCACTACAGCTTCTTCAACGCATCAAATTTTTATGCTTTTTTTTAACTTTCCACTGTACAGTATTTCTTCTGAAACTTCAATCTCAACCTTAAATAAATCTATTTTTTTATTCAAATTGTATGATTAGTAAAATTATAATAACAAATCTGAATAGGTGAAGGGGCTCCATAATATTCGAGCATATTGTTCACGGTGAGATATGTAAAAACTGCAGGTTATATCCTGGGGGAAAAAAAACCCTACAGTTTTCACAGTAAAGTTATGCTAAGCACCTTTCCCAGACTAAAGATGTAAGCTTAACAAACTGTGTAATGGAAACCCCATTCCTCTTCTGCATCCGCTCTGCATATCCCTTCAGATCTGCTGAAAAAGCAGGAATGAACCAATCAAAGACTACAGTACAGAGCGACATTTAGCAGCACATGAGGGAGGCGTCTGATGGTGTCTGATCACTGTTCTCCTGAGTCCGAATGTACATTTTTAAATGTCAGTGTTCCTGGAAGAAAAGCACATTTGGATTGTTTTTTAAAGAGCAATTTCTCCCAAAGACATGTTCACTAATGGATAAACTAGTGGCAGTTATCCCTTTGTTTCACTAATATGAGTTTCTTTCTGCCTTCTGAAAGGCAATTTATTGTGAATTAAACCCTCCTCTGCCCCTTGGAGGTGGCTATAACATTGTTTTGGGACATTTATTGTGTACAGTGATGGAGAGACTTCTGCTTTCATAGCAGCAACAGACAAAATATAAACATAAGAAGGCAAGAGGAGTACTTAATGCTCATGCTTTCTCTCTTTGACAGCTTCTTTCTACTTATCCATCTTATTTTGCTTCTTACCTCCACTTAACACCCCTGTTGATTCCGTTTGTTTGCATCCCCCTTTTCTTTCTGTCCTCTGCAGACCCAAAGATCTGTACCCTCACCCCTAATGGACACCTGGACATGTCATTGTTGCCTGCTGGCCTGTTTCCAGGAGAGAGGTTGACCTTTGCTCTTGGCGCCAGAAAGAACAGTGTTATTTCTCTCGGCAGAGCCGATGTGGAGAAGAGGACTGTGGTAAGTGGAAAGGTTGTAAACATAAACATTAACTACATTCCCTCCTGGCTGAATGACAATATATGTGTTATGTAGGCACAGTTAGTTTTTGTTACTCTTGGCCTCATTTAACAAACCTGGCACAGATTTTGGTTTAAAATGATTATAGGGCAAGTTGCACAAGTGATTCATGAAACTCTTTGTATACTGGCCAATGTTAGTGTTCGAGCAACTGGGTGTTGATAAATGATGGTGGATTAAAACAGTAATCATGTAATGCTATGTTCTTTAATTGTTTTCGACATAGATGAATAAAACAATAAAAAAGACACATTTCCTCTGATTTTAAATAGACAGAAGATTATTAACATGTTAAAAGACACTTTTACAGCTTGAAAAAAATAATCTCTTTATAGATATTCAATGTTTTGTTTTGTTAATAGGAACTTATACCAGTTCATCAGTTGAAGAGAGAGAGAACACCTGCACAATTATGGCATTGAAGCTCTTAGCTTTCTTTCTTAAATATAGTTGAAGATGTTGGGGTAGCTCAATAAGAACATGACTTAGAAGATCAAATTGATTTAATAGTCACCTTACAATAAAACAATAGGTTTGTTTCAGAAAGCTCTGACCTCCTACTTATAAATATAGATGACAGATCCACACATCTGCCGTGCACTCTTTTTACATGCTTGTCATAATCTTTTATTTAATGTTCTACCTAAATAGTCAGCAATAAGTGAGACTCCCAATGACGATTCATTCAGTTGCACTGTAGTAAGTACAATAGCCATTTTCCTGAAAACTCTGAGAAGAGGTACGGTTGTTTAAAATATCAGAACTTAAAAGTGGTCTTTCCTCCAACCTGTAAAATAAGAAAGCAGGTATACATTTTTTTTACAATTTTGCTGAAATTCCCCATCATATTTTTGCCCCTGCGGTGTCTTTGTTTACCATATGAAGCATTAATTCAATCAGCTTTTCTAATCTTCAAAGTAATTTTAATGAAGAAAATTCAGTATTCAAATGTATCCACAATAAACACATCAGCTGAAATTTTGTGCTGCTGAACATAATTTTGCACCATATCCAGCATATCCAGCACATCCTACTCTCACTTCCAAATTGAGCTTGAAAGTGATCATTCACTTATATTTCTATTATAGGGATATTTCAAACATGAGGCCTAATAAGATGATTTTTCAAACAGTTCTTTTAAGGAATTCATGATAGATATTCATCAGCATCAGAGGTTTTCTTTATCAGTACCCAGGTCGAGGCTACCACAACTGGGGCCGTCCGCTGCCTCACCACTTGTGGGCCCGTCGTTCCAGCTGGAGCAGTCTCGGGGGACGTCCCTGCTCTTCCTCATCTCCCTCTGCTAGTCCTGCCTACACGCCCACTTCTGCAAGGCCCTTCTATGGCTATGGTCTGGGGGGTCTAGGAGGGGTGGTAGGAGGAAGCCTTCGTATCCGTGGTCCTCGTGCCTCCTCATCTCCCCACCATCACCACCATATCCAACCAGATGAAGAGGAGTCCCTTCTCTCTCCTCCTGCAGCTGCTCCTTATTGCCTTCAGCCTCCACATCCGAAGCTCCATGACTATTTTGCCTCTCGTAGGGACCGCAGAGCCCTCTCTCTAGAGCTCCCCCACATGCTCCAGTCTCCAGCTGGAAACCCACAGCAACACCACCCTCTGCCTCCCGTGAAACTCTATACTCACCACAGGAAGAAGAGCCTCTCTGGAGGGCTTGTGATCAGCTCCAGTGGAGACTTGGAAGGAATCCACCAGGACTGTAATGGGAAGTCCCCACTGTCGCACCTGCTCCTTCCGCCGTCAAGGCACCAGCCGGAGCAGACTGGAGGGGCAAACCCCCAGAGCCACCTGATGACGGATGTCTTCCCCCAGGTCAACACACGCAGCAAGGACAGGGAGGACCTGGATGACGACATTGAATATGTAGGTTACTGTTTGTTTATATGGAAAAACATTAGAGAGCAAATGAGGAGAATCTGTTTTTAGGATTTAAAACAACCAAACTATTAACTCCAATTTTAAAGATCAAGATTTTACAAAAGCAATAATTTTTTACACGTGTTTGATTTCTATCAACTTTTCATGTGCATGCACTCACAATCACTAAGCTCCCATGGGAGTCCCATTGTTTTCATTGTCAGCAAGTCAGTGTATGAGCAAAACAAGGTTAATTAGGAAGGACTATTTAGACAGCAGGGGGAAAGAGCTGTGCAGATGGTAGTGTTGGAAAATGCTCCAAACTGTTGCCACATAACTGTTTCACTTGTGTGAATAATTTGAAAGAAATGCAGTCTAAACATGCACTTTCTGTAAAGTTTTGTGTATCTCTTCTTAGGTGTGTGTTTCTGTGTGCCTTTATGTGCTCTGATGTGCGTGATTGTTTGCAGAGCTTATGCTTCCGAATCCAGAAGATGTTGGAAGCATACAGACCAGACTGGTGTGAGACAAGAGAAGATTGGTCCATCTTTCTTTTCTCCCCACAGAACAAGTGAGTTATTGTTATTTTCCTGTTTAGATATTTAAAGATAGTGATTCACTTGTACAGCAGTGAGTTTCTTAATGACGCTGCTTTTTTAGAAATGCTATAGCTTTTCAGAAAGTACGAGAATATTTTAGACAAACAACATGCTGTCAAATTTCCTGACAAATGAGACAACACACTTCAATCTAAGGTGATCATAGCTCCAAAAAAGGATTGAAATGCTCTTTTTTTGGTATAATAGCTTTTCAAGGAGTGCTGGTGGTGCCCTCTATGTGATGCCACTGTGAGTAGTGAGCCATACCACCCATATAAAAAGGTGCCGGTTAGCAAGTGCATGGTGTACCTTTGTTATTTTGATCAAGTCAATTTGGAACTGTTTCACAATCACTTACAGTATCTTTCTTAAATCTGCTGCAACTTTTCACTAAATTGTTTCTATTTTGCTAAGCTATTATTATTAGTCAGTCAGTCATTTTCTACCACTTCTTCCATAGTGGGTCGTGGGGGAGCTGGTGCCTATCTCCAGCATTCTATGGGCGGGAGGCGGGATACACCCTGGACAGGTCGCCAGTCCATCGCAGGGGAACACACAAACAACCATGCACACACTCATTCACACACCTAAGGGCAATTTAGAGAGACCAATTAACCTAACAGGCATGTCTTTGGACTGTGGGAGGAAGCCGGAGTACCCGGTGAGAACCCACGCATGCATGGGGAGAACATGCAAACTCCATGCATAAGGATCCCCGGCCGGGAGTTGAACCTAGGAACTTCTTGCTGCCAGGCAACAACTACCAACTGTGCCACTGTGCAGCCCATTCTTCTTCTTCTTCTTCTTCTTCTTCTTTCTTCTTCTTCTTCTTCTTCTTCTTCTTCTTCTTCTTCTACTTCTCCTTCTTCTCCTTCTTCTTCTTCTTCTTCTTCTTCTTCTTCTTATTATTATTATTATTATTATTATTAATGAAAATAGTCTACAACAATCCCATTTATCTCCCTCTGTTTATGTTTTTGTTGAGAAATAAATATGACAAAGGAACAAATTTTACTCGAATCGAATTGAATGTTAATAATTTTTTAAATTTTTTTATTTTAGTTTTTATCCAACAGCAGACCACTCTACCCGACCCCAAAAATAAAACCAGGATTGCTCAGAAATAAAAAAGGATAGAATAATAACAATCAAACAAACTACTGAAAAAGTTCTTTTAAAAAACACATAGCATTTACCATGTTGTAGTCCTGTCTTCATCAATACAATGAAATAGAAAATTTTTCACAAAGACAGTTTCATTCGACACGCAATTCTCAGTAACTTTTATTTGGAGCAAATACGCGTTTTGTTTTTTTTGTTGATCAGTGTAAACTTAATATGTATAAAAAGGTCAAACACAACTTAATTTTGGTGGATTGTTCTGAATCATTTTATAGGTTTTTTTGTTTTGTTTTGTTTTTTATGACGATATGACTATTTTATTTACTTAACTTGTGATATAGTACTTTGTGATTTAAAGTTTGTTTTGATGTACTTTTTTTCTGGGGTCTGTTTCCACATTCTTTGAAAATTCAAAATGCAGTTTATTTCCACAGTACTGAAACAAATGTCTGGAATTACAGATGTTGTGAAAAAGCAAAGTGACTTCATTAGAGCACTGATCAATCATCTCTTTTAAAAATGAGAAAGTTTCTACTTTTGGTAAACAGCAATAGATAGTCATCTGGATGCAAACCTGCAGGCAGTCTATTGAAATTTGCATGACCTTACAGTGATACGTTAAAATTTGCAATAAAAGCATTAGATAGATGGCTGAATATTTCTGTAAGAGACACTGAAAACTTTCTATGTTTTTCTAGAATAAATATATTTTACCCCGTTTTTATATTCCTGTCATCTTTTCCAATAAGCACTTCAGTGAAAATATTTAATTGCTTTTTGGCAGTAGGCGCTGTCACATGTTCACTTTTCAAAGCAAATTCACTGTTTATACTGGATGACCCATTTCCTCCACAACCTCCCCCCTTTTCTTTGTGTGCTTCTCTCAGATCCCTCAACTCTGTTCTCCCAGCAGAGCTCTGTACTCGGGGATCCTGGGATTCTTAGAGTGGCGTTAATGTAATTTGTTTTGAATTAGGGGCAATGTAAACAGGGCCTGAATGACACTATTTACTCACTGAGATGTGAAGGAGCTACCATCTGCAATCACATGAACTGGTTTCATTTTGATTGAATGAGAGTTGCACACAGGTTTGTGCACATTATTGGGACATTAAACATTTGTGATGCCTTTTTAAAGTTCTGCATTTTGTTTTCCTCTGTCAGGTTCAGACAGATATGCCAGTCCATCATCGCCCATAAGCTGTTTGACTATGTTGTGTTGGCTTTTATCTTCTCCAACTGCATCACAGTGGCTCTAGAGAGGCCAAAGATACTTCAGGGCAGCTTGGTAAATCCATTTGAAATGTGTGTCTATGCAGTGCCTCATAAAAGTAATCATACCCCTTGAATTTCTTTTTCAGATCACCTTAAAACAGCAATTTCAATGTTTTTTAAAGAGATATTTAAGAGCAACGCAAAGGAGCACATAAATGTGAAGAGGAAAGAAAATTATACAAGGTTTTCAAATGTATTTTTACCTCAAAAATCTGAAAAGTGTGGCGTATATATGCATTTAGCTTCCATTACTCAGATACCCCTAAAACAATCCTGTGGCATAAACCGCCTTCACCTAATTGGTAAATAGATAACAATTAATCTAATCATAAATGCAACCGTGCTGTCAAGGCCTCAGAGGTTTGTTAGAGAACATTAGTGAACAAAAAGCACATTGATTGAGAACTAACACAGCAGACAGGTTTTCTAAAAGTTTAAAATAGCAACAGGTTATAAAAAAAAAAGCTTTGAGAATTCAACAGATCACTCTTAAATCGAGTTTAGTACAATTGCACACCTACCAGGACATGTTTTCCGCCTAAGCAGCCAAGAAAGCCAAGGTAACTCTGGAAAGTCTAAACATCCACAGGTTAAATGGAAGAATTTGTTGAGCAATCCACAAGTCAGGCTGTTATAGAAGAGTGGATAGTACGAAAGATGTTTTAAAGAAGGCCATAAAAAGTCATAAGGGGGACACAGCAAACATGAAGAAAGGTTCTCTGGTCATATGAGAGTAAAACTGAACGTTTAGGCTTTAAAATGAATATAAACAGATGGTATGTATCTGGTATTCTATTTTTGCAAAGGGAGAATTGGCAAAATGTAGTCTGTTAATAGGCAAAGCTGGTAGAGAACGAAAGATGACTCTACAAAGTACTGAATACATACTGTATGCAAGCCACACTTTTTAGATTTTTTGTAAAAATCATGTCATTGTTAAACTCATGAAAGCTTTTTTCACTATTTCACATTTTGTGTTGATATATCGTATATGATTCAAATAACATACATGCAATTTGTGATTATAATGTAACAAAATGTGAAAAAATTCAAGGATGTGAATACTTTGTGTGGGGTAGAATCTACTCATAAATGCTCTTGTTTTTGCCTTATAGTAGTATATTCTTATGATAAATCGAATATTACACTCTAAAAGGTGCTGTAAAGAAACTTTAAAACTCCTGATTGGCCCATTTTGTGCCTCTGACACTCAACTTCCTCCTTCTCTGTTTTGTTCATAAAGGAAAGAGTCTTTCTCACGATTTCCAACTACATCTTTACTGCCATCTTTGTGGGCGAGATGACTCTCAAGGTAACATTTTATAACCTGTCTCTCTTTACTGCCAGTGCAGACTCTGAAGAGATGTCCTCTTTGCTAGTCTGTTACAATAGACTCATTATCAGAGCTAACACAGAACATATTCTACTGTTCCCTTCCTTCTCTTACAGCCAATTCCCAGATTATTTTGGAGAATGAAGCAGTTATGTATTGTCATTAATTAGTGGCCAATCTACTCTTATATATATCTATATATCTACTGTATATAGATATATAGATATATAGAGTATATATCCCCCTTCTATGCTGTGTCTCTCTCCTTTTTCTCTCCACTTGTATGATTTATCTTCTCTAGGGGCTTCAGCACATCTTTTTCTAAATCTTACTTTTTGTTTCTCCATCTTTTCTTTGATTCTTCTGCTTCGCTTTTTCGTTCCTGGTCTCTGTTTTCTCTGGGAAAGTATATGGCATAAGTGGGCCATCAATTATGTATTCCCGCAGTTAATTATTAACCAATCTGAGCCCGTCAAGAAGCCACAGAATTGTCAGCCCCCTGACCGAGTAGTACATGTCTTCCTTTGAGTCTGTATGTATCTCAGAACCTCATGTTTCCCCAAAACGTGTTGTCAAAATAAGGTGAGATCTTTCCATGTAATCCATGCAACATTCATTAACTGCTCACAGTTAAATCCATAAAAACTACAATAAATATCCTTTTGTTTAATCCATGCAATAATTATTAAAATACACAGTTGAAGCAGTAGAGTGAAACAAGCATATTCTCATGTTCTAGAACTGACAGACTGGAGGCCTGTGTGGAGCCACATATTTCCTGCCATATATTATCTGTCTTATCTTTTGCAAAAATATAAACAAGTGTATCCAAAAACATTATGTATGATGATTTTAATCTTCAATCAGCTATATATGAAAGAGATATAACGTTAATCCTTTGTGAAGCATGAATAAAAAGAATGAAGTAATGGTTTTAAGCTGTAAATGAAGTGAACGCTGTAACTAAAAGTTGGAGCAGCACCGATGTAAGAATTAAAGCCTCTGTTTAAGAGGAAGTGTAATATTAAGTGAGACAGGAATAGAGCAGATGGTCAGGAATTGGAGAAGTGAGAGCTGTAGCTTACAGCACAAGGCTGATGACTGAGGCGGGGGCACAGGTCAAAGAAGAGGCCAGCAGACAGCTCAGGACTGAGGTGATGATGGCATGTCTGAAATGGACACGACTCGGCAAATTCCAGAAAAAAAGATCACCTTATGTCACGGGTGACCAATGGGACAGCCATGGCAACAACCACTGGCCAATGAGCACAAAGAGTTTGGTGGAAATGCTCTATAAAATGGGCAAGAATAGAGGAACTAGTTGGTGTTTCCTCGCAGAAGACCAGTGAACAAGATCGGACGGAGAAAAAGATGCTTGGATGGAAGAAGTACCAGAGACACAGCCCTGCTGATCGACTGCATTAAAAAGAGGATCAACCCGTGAGCCCTGAAGGACTGTGCCTCAAATTTAAGAATCGGATTTCATCTACAGCCTTTTTATCCAGACAACAGAAGTGAACTTGATCGGTGAACAGCTGATTGCTCTAAGTTTCAGGCTCCTGGAAGTCCTGAATCAACCTCAATTATGTCCCTGGGGTTTCCTTCAACTCTTCAGCCTCTGGAAGCCATTTTCCTCGGAGACATATGACAGCAAAGTTTCTGTTTAACCATCGAAGCCTGGAGCATCAGTGCCTGCCACTTAAAGGAGGAAAACTGAAGATCAAGTCGTATCCCCCTCAAGAAACCACTCGTTGTTACCCTAAGGAACAGCTCCATCGGGTGCATGAACGAGCCTCCGTCTTCAAAGGCTCTCCAAACTCACTAGTTTCAGCATCAGGGAAAGACAGGTTGAGTTGATTGATTTATTTCTATTATTGAATTTATTGTGTTGCTGACTTTAAGCTGTTACTGACCCCTGCAAAAGCGTTACTAATTGTAGAAAGCATATAAAATTCTAGTTAAATTGTGGACATTCAATTATTTGAGTCACCTTATTTTTGGTTTTTCATTGGTGGTAAAAAGTCTTGTTGCCTGGTTCTAAGAAATTATAGGAGGTTTTTATAGGTTGCCTTAGCCAAATTTGTTAAAACAATGCCCTTGGGGCTCGAGCCGAGTCACTAAAATTAACCTAGCCCATATACCTAGTGCCAGTTGTAATATTAGGGAATAAGCAGCCGTTAACAGGAGTGACTGTCGGACTGTGAACGACGGCGGTTGGCTACTCAGTCGTCCAGACCTCCGGTTGAAGAAGGGCGAGACTTCTGGATGTAGGCTGTCAGAGGCTAGGCGAGTCATTTCCCGACACCAGCTTAAATAGAACTTTCAGTGAACCTGCTTAGTAAGACTTTTCAGGTTTAGGGAAGTCCAGACCCGTTGGATGGAGAGCAAGATTGAGCAATCCCCTTAGACAATAGGAAGTAGGTGGGAGGGGTTAGCTCATCGGACAACGAAAGGTGGCGCCCGAACAGGGACCCTGATAGAGATAAAGGGGCCCCAGAAGAAGGATGCTCAGCAGAAGGACGTCTCTGCATGAGCACCCCAGACCGACAGCCTGAAAGGGAGTAAGGTTGTCTGTGACTGATAGGGCCATCAGTCACAACCCTCGCAGTAACTGCATAGCGTGCAGGTGAGGATAGGGCTTTATTGAGGGTAAACTGACCAGACCCGGACAGTAGAGCTAGTAGCCAAATAGTCTGAACCCATCTCTACTCGAAGGTACCTCGAGAGGCTTTAGAGATGGACAACTCGAGACGAAAAAGACATAGCGATGAACAAAGAGATTGAAACACAGGAACCGACGGAGCGGGGAGCTGAAGGACCACTCCCGTCAACCGAAGTACCGACATCAACACAGTTAGAGCTACACCGTTTCCCTACTGAGTTGCTGCTGGGTGGGGACGGATATTCAACATGGACTTCATCCGTAAAGAAAATGTTCCTCTCATTCAACCAAGAGCAATCAGAGGAGACACTGGTGAGTCAGCTAACTAACCAACTCCAAAGAGATGAAGTATACTATTGTTCAGAGATAAAACATGGATTTAGACTGGTTGTGATACCATGCCCCAAGGCAGTCCAGAGGAAAGAAGACATTAGTCGATGGTTACGTTGGTGGACAGGGTTCCTTGAAGTGTGTGGACTGGGGGAACTGGTGTCACTGTACAGTCCATCCGAAAAATATTGTAAAGATGGTTTCCAGTGAGTCTGGACTGAATGGGTACCTCTCAAACCCCACTGCCAGAGCCACTGCAAGACTGAAAGATTATGAAATAGAGACCAGAAAGATGACCCAGTTCAAAGAAAAGCTTCGAGCCATCCAAGATGACGACAAAGAGAGTTTGCTTGAAGAGTGTAGTGAGTATGGCAGACCGGAGCCAACGAAAGACCACAGAACTAAAAAAGAGGTACTAACTTATGACTTAACGGCAGAAACAGAGAGTAAAGACGAGGGCAACGAGTCAGAACAAGAGCAAGACCAAAAACATGCTGAACCCAGCCAAGGACCAACTGTTACCCCCTACATCGTAAGGCAGAAGGGGGACATCCCTCAACGGATTGCCCAGATTAAAGCAGAAACCCAAGAGACTATCAAAAAGGGAATCCTCTTGTCAGCCGCCCTCAAGCGCCATACAGGAGCCCTCAAACGTATGATCTACACACCAAGCCACAGGGAGCAGGACCCCACACAAAGTAAAGTAAGAGACCTTACCTCTCAATTCGAACAAGAAGCCAAAGAAAACAGTGCTAGTAACCAACACAGAACGACAGGAAGGACAAATGTCGAAGAAGAAGAACCAAGAAAAGTTAGTCAGAAATCAGACAGAGTCATGATGAGGAAAATCCTAGACCTGATACCCACAGATGCATGACGAATTTCCCTGCAAAATGGGACTCGACTCTACCAAGTCATCAGAGACCCCTGGGAAATAGAGGGAGACGGACTGTTAGTTTTCACAAATGACAACTTCAAGGTCCACAATACCAAATTCAGGAAAAAGTTAAGAGCCCAGGCAGGGGAAGATTACAAAAAAGAGGTTCGAGAGCTAAGAAGACAAGTAAGCAGAACAAAGCAAGCAAAGTGCGTCTGACTAGTGGGGCCAACCTCTCTTATTATGCTGTCATCCACTCTCCTATTGCCGCTTACAAAAAGGGAGAAGACCTGAAAGAGTACAGAGAAAAAATGTGGGTAGCCCTGGACGAAGGACTGAATGCTGCCATCAACCACGGCCTGAGAAGGGTAACAATATGCCTGGACGGACTGAGATCACATGACCTGCCATGGGAGTCAGCAGAAAAAGTGGCTGTTGCAACAGCACACCATGTAGTCAAGAATCTGCTGACAGACGCCTCACTGACCGAAATAGTCATCGTCACTTCCCTTAGCCAGCATGAGAGTCGGAGAAAGAGGGAGCTGGCGTTAGTAGAAAGGATGGATGAGAAAAAGCCGAAGGATCCCCCTCACTTAGAGATACCAAGAATTCAACAAGGGAACGAAATCAAACCGCACCCTGATGAAAAACGCCACCTGTACAAGAGTGAGACCAGCCAAGCATCCCGCCTAGAGAAAAGACCAAAATCAGCAAAGAAAGACGGAGCTGCCCCTTCAACCTCCGTGCAGGCTGTGGAACGTAGCCTAGCTAATTGCAGCCTGGAAGACCTAGATAAAACAGATCAAGCCCCAACGAAAGATTCAAAAACAAAGAAGAAGACAAAACAAAGTCCAGCCAAAGAGGAGCTCCTAAGTCCATTCAAAATGGAGCCCTTGAACCAAGAAAGAGAAGACAGTGAAGTCAGTGGCTCGGAAGAAGAAGAACCATCAGAACACGAGACCTCTGGGGCAGATAGTGATGACAGTGAAAGCCTGTTTTCAATCCCAGTGCAGCCGGCAACCCCTCACAAGCCACTCAAAGTAGGACAGAGAAAAGGAGAAAAGAAAGCAGTGGAAGTGTTTGACATCTACCGGGTCTCAGAAAGAATGGCCAGAGACCTGACATGGGGGCCGGTTCAGGCGAATGATGGGCGTCGAGCGTACATACCAGAAGCTGGACAAAGAGACTATCACATCCCGGCTGTATGGGCTGACCGCCTGGAAGACAAAGTCGAACTCAGGGTAAAAGCAACAGTTGAGGAATGTGCCAACATCCTAATGATGCCATCCTACCACACCCTAGCAACTTATCAGCCCCTGAGCAGCAAGTTCAGAACCGCTTATGTTGGAGTCGTGCATGATGTGATGTTAAGAAGACTAAAGAAAGCCGGATACAGGTATGCACAAGAGATCGAGCGACAGGTTGAAGAGCTGTCGGACGAGGAAGAAGAGGAAGAACTTCCACTGCCGTCAGCACCGCGCGCCACAAGCAAACCCGTAGGGAAAATGTCTGAACAACCCACGGCGTCCAGCCCCGAAGCTGATGTTTTCCGTGAGTACAAAAAGATCAAGACCTTAGTTAGAGAGAAAAGATCAGAAGAAAGTAGTGAAGATTACATCAAAGATGTGTGGCCGATGATTACCAATGCAACTGAAAGCAACGAAGCTAAAAAATTGTGGCTGAGCCAAGTAACAGCACATCCCTTAGACAAACAAGGAACAGCTCAAAGCCATTATGAGAGGTTGGTGTTGAAAGACATAGCGATGAACGAAGAGATTGAAACACAGGAACCGAAGGAGCGGGGAGCTGAAGGACCACTCCCGTCAACCGAAGTACCGACATCAACAAAGTTAGAGTTACACCGTTTCCCTACTGAGTTGCTGCTGGGTGGGGACGGATATTCAACATGGACTTCATCCGTAAAGAAAATGTTCCTCTCATTCAACCAAGAGCAATCGGAGGAGACACTGGTGAGTCAGCTAACTAACCAACTCTAAAAAGAATGAAGTGATGATTTTATAACTGTGTGTTCAAGTAAATGTATAAAGCTGATAATGCAATGTGTGATACTGTGTAAAGTTTAAGACTGAGCAGATTAGGGAGAGAAGTGCAGGATGACTAAGAGTTACAAGAGCCAGCTGTATGCTGACAGAGAACCTTTAAAGGCCAACGGGAAGAAGGGAGGATGCAACTACAGCCAGCTGTGTGGCTATTACTGACATCTCCAAGGCCAAAAAAGCAGGAACCAGTAGGTCACAATGACCATGACTATAGTATTGTGCAATAACCAAGAAGTTGAGCTGAATAGGTTGTTCAATAACTGGAAAGCCTAATAAGGAGCTGACTGGTGAAAGCATCAAGCACTATAAAGACAAAACTGAAGGAAGGAACGGGGTTGTTTCCTCGCAGAAGACCAGTGAACAAGATCGGACGGAGAAAAAGATGCTTAGATGGAAGAAGTACCAGAGACACAGCCCTGCTGATCGACTGCATTAAAAAGAGGATCAACCCGTGAGCCCTGAAGGACTGTGCCTCAAAATTAAGAATCGGATTTCATCTACAGCCTTTTTATCCAGACAACAGAAGTGAACTTGATCGGTGAACAGCTGATTGCTCTAAGTTTCAGGCTCCTGGAAGTCCTGAATCAACCTCAATTATGTCCCTGGGGTTTCCTTCAACTCTTCAGTCTCTGGAAACCATTGTCCCCTGAGACATATGACAGCAGGGTTTCTGTTTAACCATCGAAGCCTGGAGCATCTGTGCCTGCCACTTAAAGGAGGAAAACTGAAGATCAAGTCGTATCCCCCTCAAGAAACCACTCGTTGTTACCCTAAGGAACAGCTCCATCGGGTGCATGGACGAGCCTCCGTCTTCAAAGCCTCTCCAAACTCACTAGTTTCAACATCAGGGAAAGACAGGTTGAGTTGATTGATTTATTTCTATTATTGAATTTATTGTGTTGCTGAATTTAAGCTGTTACTGACCCCTGCAAAAGCGTTACTAATTGTAGAAAGCATATAAAATTCTAGTTAAATCGTGGACATTCAATTATTTGAGTCACCTTATTTTTGGTTTTTCATTGGTGGTAAAAAGTCTTGTTGCCTGGTTCTAAGAAATTATAGGAGGTTTTTATAGGTTGCCTTAGCCAAATTTGTTAAAACAATGCCCTTGGGGCTCGAGCCGAGTCACTAAAATTAACCTAGCCCATATACCAAGTGCCAGTTGTAATATTAGGGATTGAGCAGCCATTAACAGGAGTGACTGTCGGACTGTGAACGACAGCGGTTGGCTACTCAGTCGTCCAGACCTCCAGTTGAAGAAGGGCGAGACTTCTGGATGTAGGCTGTCAGAGGCTAGGCAAGTCATTTCCCGACACCAGCTTAAACAGAACTTTCAGTGAACCTGCTTAGTAAGACTTTTCAGGTTTAGGGAAGTCCGGACCCGTTGGATGGAGAGCTGGATTGAGCAAGTAGGTGGGAGGGGTTAGCTAATCGGACAACGAAAGTGTGTTGATGCGCTTGTTTGTGTAGCATCAATCTCTCCATAGGATTCTATCATCTGTTTGAATGCTGACTACAAAATAGAGCCAAAAAAAGAAAAACACAGAAACAGTACGAGAATTGGTCAGCAGCCTAAAGCATCTTCAGGCAAAATATTGGAGTTACAAAAATATGTTTGATGTATAATGCATTTTTTGCATGGTTTCTGCAGACCATAGAGGTGATAAATATGATTTATAGGTAGGTTGCGTTGCAAAAGTATAGGGTCACCCCTTATTTTCTTATATGTGGCTTCTGAGAATCCTTTCCAAACAAGTCTTTTCTGAAGGTCTTTCTTTGGACTTTACCTGGACTGGACACATTTCAGAGGAATGTTTGTTTGTTTGTTAGGTCACTTAATGCTTACATAGGAAACATTCAAACATGAAAAGGCTTTTAAACTCAAGGGGGGAATCAATTTTTTGTCGACACATAACAGACAACGTAGCAAAGGACCAATTTGCATTGGCTCATTATACTGTTGCCATTATATGAACCTTTAGGTTTAATGGCATATAAAGACATGCTGCTTTAAGGGACAGTTCAGATATTATGAAGTGATGTTCCGTTACGCTGTTGAGTAACAGCGTAAGATAATATAACTGTAATATAACTGTAATATAACTGTTATATAACACATACCTACGTATGTGTTATATTACAGTGAGAATGTATAAAAGTAAACATAGATCAGAGCAGTGGAGTTCTAACAGCTAGTCAGAAGAGTGACCAGTTTTAGCTGATTTTAACAATCTAAACAAGTCAAACTGAGCTTGTTTATATATGTCCGATAGTGTTGTCACTCCATCGTTTTACAAGACACAGTTAGATTTGTTGCTCTTTCCACAGATGAACATTCTCAGCAATTCCACATTAAGGTTGTGCTGGTTGTGGCTGCCAGCTGTATTAGTCTGGATTATCTGTGATTAGTTGATTAGCTCATCAGTTTTCTCTAAGAGTCAAGTAAACTGAGTAAATGGATATTTCAACTGGTTGCCTGTTTTGTCATAAGATGGTACATTCCTGTGCTTTTCCAGGTCTTGTTATGTTGTATTTGAACAACTGACATATGTTGAATTGAACAACTTACACATGACATGTTCACACCCATAGGATACAATGTTATATTAACAGTTATTGAATGTTTAGACTTTATTAAAGGATGGTTGTTACGCTTTTTACTGCTTTCTCAGCAAAACAGCATTCATACTACTACACAAATTTATGTTAGCAGAAGCTTCAAGCTGTATCAAATCAGTCTGATAATTTTCAAACAACTACTGGTCAAACATAACACCAAGGTTCCTTAGACGTTACATATTCTACACAAATGCGGGACTGCAATGGTATTTATGCAAATACAGCTCAGATTTCGCAGCAATAGCCAGATGATAATTTTCCTTTATATCATTATACGGTATACAGACTCACTGTATGCATAGGTGAAGATTCACTTTCCTCAGCATACCAAAGTTTGAAGTAGTTACAACGAGGCAACCTATTTTTTTACTAATTCAGATAATTAATCAATATTTTGTTTACAGGCTGTCATAATGTTTACATTTATCCTGCTTCTTATGTGGAATTTATTAGAAATACCAACAATAACAGTTTGAAATAAATAGAACAGGATTTAAGCACTAAGATGACTAGCAAAAACTTAGAAACTAATAATTTGGCATACCATTGAAATATATATAGTAGTTGTAGTTCAAAACCTATTGACATAAACTGCAAAAACTAAAAGCTTGTTATGAATTCAGGTCTCTTTTTATTATTAAAATCAGTTAAAACTTTTGGCATTCAGACTTTAGATGTTTCCCAGGCACTGATATTTCAACCATTTTGATGTTTGCACACAACCCCCTCATGGTCTGTCAAAGCTTTACTGAACACTTGGCAAACAGCTTCAAATGTCAGATTTTTGCCTAAGCAGACATCAAGATCAAGAAAAACTTTACTGTCCCCAAGGGGCAATTTGTTTTTCTGCCAGCAAAGAACAAATGCAAAGAAAAGTACATATACAATTGACAGAAATATAAAAATAACACCCATGGTACAACCAGGATGCAAACATAGGCTACTGCAGTATCTACTTGGGCTTGATGAAATTATTAATGAGGCACTTGACACTAACGGCAATAAATTAACATTTGTACTATGTTGTATGGCACTTAATCACCATGTATCTGCAAGCCAATAGCAGCAACCTGTAATTACAGTAAATCCTGGGGAGCTCTAGAAAACATATCTCCATTGTTTTGCTGCACATCTTTACAAGCAGTTTAGCCTGCGCTTATTTTTCAGGGTGGGAGACTCAAACCAAAAAATAAAAGAAAATATTTAAACTGACTAGATAAAGCAGAAGTAAAACATTTTCATTTAAAGGGTGTCAACATTAACGCTTCTCAATTTTGATAAAATTACATTGTGAGTCTTAGCACAAACTGCTAAGGCTCAAAGGTACAACTTGTTGTAATAAAAATGCATGGTGGAGGCTTCTTTCTAAAATAAATTAACATTTCTTTGGTTTTTGAGACATTTTCAGAAATGAGCACTCACACCAGTCTACAAATCCTTCACCACAGAGTGATGGTCAGAGTACTGGTCATCCCGCAGAGTCACAATCACAGAGTCATTGCAAACTTTATGATGTGCTTGCTCTTATTTTGACTCTGGCACTCATAAGTGCATAAATGAATAAAAGTGGTGTCCTGTTGTGGGTGCGGTGCTCGGCGGGGTCTGCCCTGTTGCGCCAGTGGGCGGGGGTGGTGTTGCGCAGGGCCCTTGCCTTGCTGTTGCGGCGCACTGTGTGGTGGGGGAGCGGGGTGCGGCGGGGGTGCTCAGAGCGGGGCTGTATGTAGAGCTTGCGCTGGGTGGGTGTGACTTTATCGGCCTCTCGGCTATAGAGTTCACCTGTGGGGTGGCCCCTGTGGGGGGGGGGATTCGTGGCGTTTTGGGTTCGGGGACATGTGTTCGATATCGGTGTCCCTGTTGGGGTGGCCCTGTGGCGAGGTTCATGTTGGGGTTCACTGGGGGTGGGAGACTCATGGGGTCGGGATCGGAGCTCGTTGGGGGTCGGACTGCTCCGTCCTGGGGCGGCTCTGGTTTGGGCGGCTGGTTTTGGGCCATGTGGACCCCTCTTTTGTACATAGCCCCCTCTCCGGAGGTGGATGGGGGTTGGTGGGGACTGTGTTTCTGGGCGGGGCCGGGCCGAGACCACCCGTGTTCTGGGCCTGTCTGCCTGTCTCTGCCCCGGGAGGGAAGGGGACCACCTCCTTGGTCCGGGGGCTGGTTGCCCCTAGGGGCTGCCGGCGCCCTGACCTTGGAGTATAGAGTATGCATGGGGAGTGTGAGTGAGTGTAGGACGTCCATTGTTGTTTGTCTTTTCGTTGGGAGCGAGTGATTTTATGTGTGTGGATGAGGGTGGGAGTGGGTGACTGTGACTGTGAGTGCCTGTTTTTTTTAGTGACAGGTTGGGTCTTGGACTGCTCCCTCTCCTGAATCAGCTTAACCCCCCCCATATTATGGGGGGCCTAATTCCTCCCAGCCACCCTGCCTGCCGGTGGTTGGAGTCTCTGCCCGCTGGTGTACTTGTGGTACTCGGTGTCCGGGTCTGGATGCTTGGGTGTGTGCTGGCTCACTCCCGGTGGCTGCCTGCCGGGGCCTGGACCCCTGGGCTCTGTCGGGCCTCTGTCTTGGGGTGGCGTCTCCCCGGGGTCTTGGGTCTCTGGGTTCCATGGCGGGGATTTTGCTCGGGAGTGGACGGCTGCCGGGGGGCCCCTGTGGGCTCGTCGCTGAGGTTTCCCTGGGGCTTCTGCACTGTCGCTGCTGGGTGGCTCCCCTGGGACTCTCCACTGCTCTTCTCTGGGGGGTTGCAGTAGTCCCGGTGGTGGTTCTCCTGGGGTTCCTGTGCTTTGGGGGGCCTTTGGATGTCTGTTGCCGGATCTCCTCAGTGTCCGCCCGGGGACCACGGGGCAGGTCGGTGGGTCCTCACACTCGCTATTGCATATTTCTGTGGAGAAACCTTGTATACAAGCGCATCCACACAGGGTTGATAGATACACAGATGATCTATATTGGGCTGCACTTCTCACTAATACATTTTACATTCAAAAAATACCGTGTGTTTTTTTGTGTATAACCCAAGCAGGGTGTAATCTTTTTATTCTAATCATCCGTCTTTCTCTCCCCCACTCTCTCCTCCTTTTTCCCCTTTTTCCCTTTTGCCCATCTCTCTCTTTGTCAAGCTTCTGTTTTCCTTTTCATTTCAGTCTCCCGTGTCCGTAAAAATTTGGGAAATATTCCAAGAAGTTTTATAATAAAGTTTCTTTTATAATATCAAGCAGAGCCTTAAAGCAATAGCTGTGATGCTCCGCTTGTGAAAGTAAATCTGTTGGGCAATTTTCTTGGCACTCAGACAACAATTCTGAGCGCTACTCTGCTGGACAGGACACGGTAAAAAAAAAAAAAAAAAAAAAAAAAGTGGTGAAAGGACACAGCCCTAAGGGGAACCAGTGGAAGATAAAAGTACACCAAATAAAAACCATTAACCCTCACTCTCTGGGGTCTGTTTGTTAAAAAATCAATTAGGCAGCAAACTAAATCCCGGTTAATGTGATAGACGAGCAGCTAAAATATGGGGTTTTATATGGTTAGAAGCTGAGGAAAAGTTAATGACAAAGAAGCAAATAAAATGCTTTGCCTGATCTAAATGACCCAAAACAACTTTCTGTAATTTGTGTTCAAACTGCCTTGATATACCAAGTGCATGTTCTCAACATATTGCTTTACCACCTTTCTTCTCAGGTGGTTTCCATGGGACTGTACGTGGGCGAACAGGCTTATCTGCGGAGCAGCTGGAACATTCTGGATGGATTCCTGGTTTTTGTGTCACTGATTGATATTGTTGTGTCCATGGCTGGAGGAGCGAAAATCTTGGGTGTTCTCAGAGTACTCAGACTGCTCCGAACATTGCGTCCCCTCAGGTACACATTAAGTATCAAATTTGTAGTGTCACACTATTTTTGGTATGAAATATAATATTGTACTTGTCTTAAAGTAGGTGTATGTTGGCGTGTATTTTAGTTGATTGAAAATGGCAGACTGATAGTCTATATATAGTCTATATATAGTCTATATAATGTGTTTTACTTAGTGAATTGAGTTACTGAAATAAATGAACTTTTCAGTAATATTCTAATTTATTGAATATGACTATATTTCTAACAAAAAAATGTAAAACAATTAATTAAACTATTAGATAAACATAAAAAACTCAATAATTAATACAGTCCATTACTTGATGTACTCTCAAGTTTTAAGTTATTGCTATGTTATCATGTTTTCTATGGTCTTTCAATGTTTACTTATCTGACCATTAATATTCACTTAAAGCCAAATGGAGACTTAAAGACAGACTGATGAATGTGGATTACATGTGCATGTCAAAAAACTAAAATACCATCAAATTATGAATTTATTTTGGTAACTCAGTTTAATAAATGAAACTCATACTCACTGATATATTTCAAGAGTTTATTTATGTTAATTTCTGTTACTTTGATTTATTATGGCCTATAGCCATATATCGTAAATTTAGTTTCTCTAAAATTTAAACATTGTGTAAGATCAGTAAGAAAAAATTTTTTCTTACTCCTCCACAAGGAGCGTAAGCCACAAAAGGTCACTCCTGGAGCAAGTTTCCCTGCCTTTATGGCAGTCTGTCTGAAGAGCTGCCTTATTAACTGACCATGTTTTACTTTGACTTGAATTTGGTTAGTATTATATGTTATATGTGAGCTGATCCTCAAAGTCCAAGGCCACAGTTTGCCCCCTCCAACCTTGAGGGGAGTTCTTGCCTCAAGTGGAAGTGTTTAAGTTTCTTTGGATCTTTTTCACGAGTGTGGCGAGAATGGAAGACATTGGTGTGGGTCCCGCAGTAATGCGGACACTGCACTGATCCATTGTGGTGATGAGCACTCGCTTGAAGATAGGGTGAGGAGCTTGGCCATCCAGGAGGAGCTTGGAAAAGAGCCGCTGCTTGTTTACATTGAGAGGAGTGAGCTGAGGCTTGGGCATTTGTTTCAAACCGCCCCCCACCGGACGCCTCCCTCGAGGGGGTATTTCAGGCAAGTCCTTCCAGGGGGAGGCCTACAGGAAAGCCCAGGACAAGCTGGAGGGACTATGTCTCTCAGCTGGCCTGGGAACTCCTCGGGCTTCCCCCAGAGGGGAAGGTTGCTGGGGAGAGGGACAATGGGGGGCAATATTTCAACTAATTTGTTCAATTTTGTAGGTAGCTGACCAAAAACATGAATTCAAATGATATAAAGAATGACTGTAATGTCATTTCTTTTTAGGGTGATTAGCAGAGCTCCAGGATTGAAGCTGGTGGTGGAAACCCTCATCACTTCCCTCAAACCTATCGGCAACATCGTCCTCATCTGTTGTGCATTCTTTATCATCTTTGGCATCCTTGGAGTACAGGTAGGCAACAGCGGTCTTCAACGTAGACACTTTTATTGTATGCAAGGGTTATTGTTAATGAACTCATCTATTTGTGTCAAAAGCAGTTTGCAACACTACAGGCTTAAATATTTCACAGAGAAACAGCTTTAATTTAAGTGTTTTTCTCTCAAGAAAACTCTAATTGTCTTTTTTCTTTTATAACTCATTTTCAGCTGTTGGGTTTCTCAACCGGCTCATTATTTTAGCTCATTAGAGTGACACCCAATGGCTTCTTTCTCTGTCTGTCATAAATAATAAGTTGACATGAAAATACTTTTTTATCTTTTATTCTGCAGCTTTTTAAAGGCAAATTTTTCTACTGTCTCGGTGCTGATGTCAAAAACATCACCAACAAGTCTGATTGTCTGCAAGCAAACTACAAGTGGGTCCACCATAAGTACAACTTTGATAACTTAGGACAGGTGGGGATCATATTTGCTCTTTTTAGATGTTATAAATAGTGGAATTGTTATCCAAGAAATTACAAAAAGGAAAAATGTTTAAATTCCAATAACTTTTTATCCAAGGCTCTGATGTCGCTGTTCGTACTTGCCTCCAAAGATGGCTGGGTAAATATTATGTACCATGGCCTGGATGCAGTGGGTGTTGACCAACAGGTATTTCTATATAAACTGATGACAAACAGGTTTTTATGTAAAAGACAAAAATATATGTTCTGCCTCTTTTGTAATATCTGTTTTTTCTTCCTCTCTTTCCCATCCCATCAACCTACATAAAATCCTTCAACCACTACAACTGTAGCCGATAACCAACAACAACCCATGGATGCTTCTATATTTCATCTCCTTCCTCCTCATTGTCAGCTTCTTTGTCCTTAACATGTTCGTTGGCGTGGTGGTGGAAAACTTCCACAAGTGTCGCCAGCATCAGGAGGTGGAGGAGGCCAAGAGACGTGAGGAGAAGCGACAACGGCGGATGGAAAAAAAGAGGAGGAGTAAGTGAGATGACTGAGTGGAATAGGCAATAACAGCAGACACAATGACAACTGATAGCTGGAGGTTAAATTATTAACCTGTCAGCCCTGTCTTGGATGGTTTACAGTAGTGCCTTATTCTTATTCTTTTCTTAATGATGGGTTGAACAGTGCTTTGGAAGATGTTTAATGCTTAGAATATTGTTTTATATTCTAATCCTGCTTTAAGCTTGTCTGCCACTTTATCCCTGTCTGGCATGTTCCTTGGTCTTTATGATGTTTTTTATTCTCTATTTGCTCATGAAGTTTTTTTCACAAATACACACCACCTTTTAAGATTTTTATTTAAAAAAAAAATAAAACTATGTATCATATTCTTTTGAACTCACAAAACGAAATATTATTATATTAATGTTGTTTTTGTATGTGCTTAGTTGTGTGTAAGTTTGGACTATGATTTAAAATCCCAGTGAAATATATGGGATTTTGTTGCAGCTGCATGACAAAATCTGAAAAAATTCAAGAGGCATTAATAGCTATGCACAGCACTGTATTTTTTCTCCACTCATTTAATACTTGGTCCAAAGATTGACTAAATGTCACTTTTTAATATTAACATTATTGTAACAACAAGCATTTCAATTAGCCTGATTCAAAGTTAATATCGTTTTTTTTTCCTGACAGAAGCTCAGAAGCTGCCTTACTATGCCAGCTACGGCAACATGCGCCTGATGATCCACACGCTCTGCACAAACCACTACTTGGACCTCATCATCACCTTCATCATCTGTATAAATGTCATCACGATGTCATTAGAGCACTACAGTCAACCTCACGTAAGGAGAAATGCTTGCCTGATTTGTGCTTGATTGGTCTTTGCAGGGTCTAAATGCTACATGTTCAGTAAGTGCAGAAGATTCCCCAGGAGCTTGTAGGTTAGGTTATTTTTTTTTTATTTAAATTTGATCTATCTTTTTATGCCATTTTCATTGATTCAGAGCACATCTTCTCACATCTAAACAGCAGCCTCTTAAACAGGCTCCAGTGATACCACCTACCAGCCAACTACCTCTATGCTAAGGTCAGGCTCCTTTGCAGCCAGTATTGCCTGTGGTCACTGTGGTCCTGACATAAAAGCTGTGATTTCACTGCTGATTCGACATGGCTGCTATCAGAATAGTGCATCAGTCTAATCACGCACAGCAAATGCAGGATGATACCTGATAGCACATTTTGAGCTAAAGAGAACAGAGATTATCTTTACATGAGATACCCATTTGACCTTTAAAAATGGCGCAGGATTTCTCAAATGGACTGAGCATTAGATAAATATCACAGGTCTCACCTGTGTTTGTCAGTTGTTGTCCTGACATTTGGCAGCCTTGTTTGAAGACACTGCTGTTTTTGTGGAAGGAGGAAAGAGTCAAACAAGTGTCGCAGGAGAAGAAAAAGTCTGGAGCAGTAATTACAACATGCTTGGCTCACAAATTCTTAAAACTCACCTTGACCTGCGTATATATTAGAGGATATAGTCTAGCAGTGTATGTAATACTATTAAAAGGGGAATGTTCTGATATGGCCTCAAGCCTTTTTGATTTCAGTCCAGAAATAACTGGAATGATTCCAGTTTACAGTTTCTTCCCGCTGTGACTTCCAACACAGGTCATTTACTCTATTTACCACTTACATCGACACACACACAAGTGCCTCTTTCAATGTCTTCTTTTTAGTCTCTGGACCTTGCCCTCAAGTACTGCAACTATTTCTTTACCTCCACATTTGTGCTGGAGGCCATTCTCAAGCTCATCGCCTTTGGATTTCGGCGCTTCTTCAAAGACAGGTAACAGCGTGCGTTTATACCTGTTGAATTTTCAGCAATGTTGGCATGAAAAATGTTGAAAACAAGTTTATTTTAACAAGACTGCAGCATGCTTATACAAACCTGACAAAATGATATTGAACATTAAAGGGACGATTAGGGCTCTGGCACAAACACTAATCTCTTGACTAAACATGTAATATAAATAGTCACGATAGTCATTTAGTTCAAAGTGTTTCTTCATTAATCACATTTTTTTTTAATCAATTGATAATGGATTGAGGTCTTTTGACAGCATTGAGGATTATAAAATGTGTTGAAATATTTCAGCTGGCTGTATTCGGTTTTCTAAATTTCCCTGTTACGAACAGTATGAAGACTTTTTCTTTTTAGTTCTACTGTGATTACAGACTTGCAGCAAACTCCACACGTAATGTTGTTACTGCCAAATATGTATTAAATCCTTAAAATAAATGTATTTTTGTGTCAGAGGCACCACATCACACTAAAAGAATTTGTAAATTCCAACTTTATTTGAAGTAGATATAATAAGTGGGGGAAAAAATCCCTCATTACCAGGTCCATACACATTAACACCCCAAAGTTTTTTTTTTTAAATACATGGTTTGATGGTGATCACATTGTGAAGGAACTTTTAAAATATAATTTTGTTATTTTCCTGGGGTTTCATGACATGACACAGAGGTACATTTTTCTCGTTAATCGATGTGGACCCAATTTTTACTTTCAATTCACACAGTCAGAAAGACGTTAAGAGAGGTTACATATTTTTGCAATGCTCAGTGTCAGAGATCCATAGCAAAGAGTAGCATCTTCAGGGTCACCAAGGCTCCATAACAGCTGCATCATCATTAATTCATGCCAGAGGGGGAAAAAATGTCACAAATGAAATTCTGTCAAATGTGCTAAATGCCACTGTTGTGGACCATAGGATGAATATGTGCAAAGCCACATCATACCCATAGTTAAGTATGGTGATAGATCTGTCATGCTGTTGTCCAGAAAAATTGTGCATGGAATATTGACAAAGATCAAAGTTATAAAAGGTAAGGTGCTGTCCTAATGGTAAAAGTTAACAGCAGGAATGCTAAAAATTGTGGTATCTTTCCGAATAAATAAGATAAAGATAAAAAAATAAAAGATAAATTAGATAAAGGTTGGATTTCTCTCATTCTTGTTTGAAGAATGTACTTTAGGGCTTTTTACTCATCTTTACCAGGTTTGCCAATATGTATGAAGGGTGCTGTGACTGAATTTTTCCCTTATTACATAAATGTGTTTTATGTGTTGGTTATATGTACGGTTTTGCATGAAAAAATCTACTTGTCTCATAATTGTTCACAAATGACAGGACAAAGCTGTAGGACTTCAAGTTCCTACATCTCACTTACTTTCATCTTTGTTTGGTCCTCATGGTAAGAACACATCAACATTGTTCCATCTCATTTTCTGTCAGCCATGCCACTAAAGCATGTACCGTTACAAGACTGATGTCCCCTTTATATCTAGGATATGTGGTGTGTAATTAAGGCAGAAAGCCATTTGGGTGCTTATGTAGTACTAATGGTAACTTAATTATATAATGTACTTTAGTTTCTGATGAAACGCGAGAGAATGGGAAGAAGAAGTAGTTAGAAAATGAGATAGAGGACAGATAATATATGGCAGGGGAAGCTGGACTGATCTAAGATGAAAGAGGAAGGGCACAAAAGAGTGATGAAATGGAAATTGATGGGCGGATATAGGGAGAATTTATCACTAGGTTATCTCTGAGCTCTTTGTCTCTTTTTATGTTGTGCTAGCAACAGCCATGAACAGTCGTTGCGCTCAGAGTGATTTATAGTCCAGGGTCACTCACAGCTTCAGAACTGGGTCACTGGAGCAGAAATTAACACATAAATGTACAAAAACAGGGTTTGTTTGCAGGTGCGTTTGGTTCGAGTATGTTTTTTAAAAATAATGTAATACTATGGTTACAGCTCATAGAAAGTGTAGCCCTCTCATTTGGCCTTCTCTACAAGTGGAAAGTGAAGGATTGAGAAGGAAAGAAAACTGGACATAAGACAAATAATCACTGACAGAAAGTTGAACTGCAGTGAGAGGGGGCACTTATATAAAATACTTGATGATTCAAAGTTGACACGTGTCACAATATAATAGCATAAATCTGCCAAATGTTTAATCATGCTGGATGCCTCATTTTGTGATTTCAGATCTGGAACTTATCTGACTTTCTCTTTCTGATTAGGCATTGCAGGCTTAAATTTAACTTAAGTGAGTAAAGAATGAAGAAAACCTGTCATATAAACTTTAAGTTGCTGCTCAACAATGTCTAGTCTGGACAAGCAGAAGAAAACCACAAGATTTCATTTGATTTTTTAAAAGTGTTTTTAAATGTCTTCTGTAAATTGACCAGTTTCCTAAAGACATAATAATGTTCCTACTGTAAATCATAAATCATCATCAGATGTTGCACATCACACTTTGTGATAAGTTATATCCTGTTCCTTGATGAATATTTTAACACCTAAAGGACCAAATGTCCTTTAGCGAAAACTTTAATAGGAGGTGGCTTTATTACAGACTCTTGTGCCTTAGCATCCACACAGGTAGGGATGTTGAAATATCAAGGGGAAGTAATGAATAGCAGCTCCATCTTACTACTTTGCATGTTTTGCATTTCCTTCTAGTACAAAGATACACAGGTTTAGGTAAATAATGCAGCAGCACTGTGTTTCTATGCATCTGATATTGTAGTATGGGAAATGTGATCTCCTAAGCCAGGTTGCAATGGATTTTTTTTTTTTGGCAAGTCAAAAATTTGGTGGATTGAAAGTCACAACACAAGCAACATGTCTTAGTATTACCTTTGGCTTTTAAACTTAGTCTGCCTTTTCACTTGTTTTTATTATTTACTACTTAACTGTTTTAAGAAAAAGGTTTGTATTTTTGCTTTTTTAAGCCATTTTCTTTTTAAATGCAAATCCTTCAGACATAAAATTGCAGCCAAGCACTAAATAAATCACATTTTATACATTAAAAAATGAGCGCATAAAATAGTATCAGGTGATTCCCAAAGAGATTTGCAGCTCTCAGGTCTTAAGTCAGATGTTTGCTGGATATTTTTGTTTTCTTTTTCTGAATGACTTTCTGATCATTTCCATCTACAGTAGATAGGTTTTTTTGAACAAGAGATTTTAGTTTGGTTGTTCACTTGTGAAGTTTTGCCATTTTTAAGCACAGACCCCACAATATGCTGTCAAGGCTGGATATGACAGGAAATCAACCAAAATGCAACCTGGATCTAAAAAACAAACCTGAAAGTGTATCAAGATCGCTGTAAAAGAAAGTGCGGCTCATTAGAAGCAAAATATGAAGAGGTTTAAAGTGCATCCTGATTGTCTATATTTGGGCTTTGCATTAGGTGGAACCAGCTGGACCTAGCCATTGTTCTCCTGTCAGTAATGGGCATCACTTTGGAGGAGATTGAGATCAGTGCTGCCCTGCCCATCAACCCCACTATCATCAGAATCATGAGGGTTCTGAGGATAGCACGAGGTACAAATGCCAGACGTTTCAGAAAACCTCACTCACACACATCCATTTCACACCACACATACTGTAAATAAAATATATGATCTTGTTAGTTTGCTAATGCTTAAATGTTTAAACTGTTAAATAATTTCACAGATCAGTTAGGTGCATAGCAATAGTCTAATGTGTTATTCTGTTGGTGCTCACATGCATGTGCATATTAAGAAGGATAAGAATTTTTCTATTGTCTAATGATTCCGTATTATATACTGTCAAACCTAACAAATTCCCCTACCAAATCATCCCTAATAATTTTTTTTTTGTGGCTTCACTTACTCACAGTCCTGAAGCTGCTGAAGATGGCGACCGGAATGAGAGCGTTGTTGGATACAGTTGTTCAAGCCCTGCCTCAGGTACACCTGAACACTGTCTGCATACGCTCCTTCCTCCCAGACACAGACACCTCATTTCCTCAGAGAAATTTGTTCAATTTCAGACAATAGTCGTGGGAAACACACCCTGCTTAAAATTCAGCTACGGTGATAAGTGTTAGCTTGCTTTGTATAGAATGATGCTGCAAAAAGGATTAGTTTAGAAGTTAAGACGAGGTAAATGAATCATTCTTAAAATTTTATTAATAAATGTGAAAACATAAAGTCATGAAACATTGCTTCAAATCTATTCCATTTGTTTCATTTGATTTTTTTACTTCATATATTAAACTCAATTCAGTTTATTTATATAGGAGTGACTCACAACAAATATGATCTCAAGATGCTTTATTAGAAATAGAGATCGAATTGGGATTCCAGGTGGCAAGCTGACTCAAAGAAGTCTATAATTGTAAAAAAAAAGGGAGAAAGTTAAGCTCTTCCCATCATGCTCAACACACCATCCCTACCACAGCATCCAAGGAGCATCCCAACAGCGTCCCCACAGAATCCCTTGAGCATTTACCAGCATCCTCTTAACATTCCCCAGCATCCCCACAGATGCTTGGTTTCTGCTAAGAAACCATGTAGGGGACACATAGAACATGTGGAAGAAGGTGCTGTGGTCAGATGGGACCAAAATGGAAATTCTTGGCTTACATGCAGAATACTGTTCTGGAAACTAACACTACACACCACCCTGAAAACAGGTTGATAAGAGCTGATGGGAAAATTGATGGGACTAATTACAGAACAACCCTGGAGGAAAGCCTATTAGAGAATGTGAAATACTTTAGGTTAGGACTGTGGTTTACCTTTTAGCAGAACAACAACTCTAAACATACAGGTGGAGTTGCAATGGAGAGGTTTACATCATAGCATATAAACGTATTAGAATGGCCCAATCAAAGTCCAAACTTAATTTTCATTGAGAAGTTGTTGCAAGACATGATAGTTGCTGACAAACTATTTTGTAAAGAAGAATGAGCAGAAATATCAGTCTCTACATGGACAAAACTTGTGGAGACATACTCTAAAAGACTTGCAGCTGTAATTACAGCTTAAGGTGGTTCTACACTTTTCAGATTTTTATAAAAAACATTCAAACCCATTTATCATTTTCCATCTATGCCACAATTAAGGAATCACGTTTCTGTTAGTCTATCACAAAAATCCCGATAATTTTTTTTTTTTTACATCACTGTGGAGGAATTTTGTCCCACTCGTCTTTGCTGAATTGTTTTGTTACCAGTCACATTTGAGGGATTTAGAGTATGAATGGCCTAGCATGAACGGACTTTAGGTCACATTCCAGCAACTTCGTCAGATTTAAGTCAAGACTTTGACTTGGCCACTCCAAAACTTTCATTTCATTTATTCTTTTGTTTTTTTGAGCCATTCAGAGGTGAACTTGTCGGTGTTCTTTAGGATCACTGTCCTGCTGCATAACTGAAGTAGACTTGAACTTAAGGTGACAAACTGATGGCCAGGTATCCTATTTCAGGAATTTTTGGGAGAGAGCAAAGTTCATGGTTCCATCAGTTAGCACTAGTCAGACAGGTCCTGAAAAAGCAAGGCAGTCTCAGACCTTTAGACCCAGATTTCGCATGCATGGGAGGAATGCAGAAATGAAATCTTATTTTTAGTTTATTGTTGAATCAAGCAAACTTACCTTAACTGAGGCAAGTGAGGCCAGGAGTGCTTTAGATGTTGTTTGTTGGTGACCTCCTGGATGAGCTGTCAATATACTTAATAAGTGATATTGGTAGGCCATTCACTCCTAAGGTTCCATGTTTTCTTTCTTTGTGGATGATTGTTCTCACTGGGGTTCTCTGGAGTCCAACAGCCTTAAACATTTAAAGCTTTTCAAAGTGATAGTTCTCAGTGACATTGTTTCTGGGCTGTTCTTTAATTTCTCTATTTTGGTGAATGAAGAAATGTAGGTGTCACAAAAGAACTAAAAATGAAAACAACATTTGTAATGAAGCAAATACTTTTTCCCGGTACTTTTTCAGAGAAGTCGGAGTTATCTCTTCTGTGTGCGGTTGAAGGCAAGAGAGTATAATTCCTAAAGATCTAAATAGCCTTCAGTGTTGGTGCTGTCACGACACAGACATGCACAACCACATGCGCTGAGCCTCATTTATGGAAAGGCACACACTCATGTAATCTTTTGACCATTAAAAGTAAGATGAAGCAAACAGATAGAACAGGTGGCGTGGCGGGAGAGGGCTGCCAGGTCTGAAGGAGAGTGGCTTCCTCATCTTTCTTTTCTATTGATCCTTCCCTCATTAACACCCAGGCTTTTGCTCTGTCCCAAGGGCAGTCAGGCAGGTAATTAAAACTAAGGCTAATTAAAGAGTTCCACGAGGTCTCTTTTTGTGTCTGCTTGGGATGTGTGCGCATATAGAGATGCTGAAAGTGCTACACCTGGTGACAGTCTTTACCTGAGGTGATATTTCACTGTGCAGTTGGAGTGGCATGCTGCTAATTTTATTTTATTCCATCACAATTGATGCCAATGTCTTAAACAAAATCTCTAGGTTTGATTTAAACAAAGAATGGTAATAAAAATGATACAGAAAGAGAAAAATAAGGGAAATAATACTTCTAAGACACTCAGATGAGTATGTGCAAAAATAAAACAAATCATACAGTTAGGGTTTTTTTAAGAATATGTCCAGAGTTATTATAATAATGCAAAACAGTGTCACAGTAATTACCCTAAAGGAATAATTAAGGTTAACAGCTTGTTACACCCTACAAATACGATATATTTTATAGTTTCCTTTACTTCTCTATCTAACGCAACTGTGTATGGCTGTAGCATGTAATCAACTAACACTAATAGCCTCTATGATAGGTAAAGTGGCTCAGTAAACTCTACAAATTTGATTGACATTTGTAAGCACACACATTAAATTTTAAACTGTTTGAAGAACCAAAATTAAGATTAGCCTCTATTTTAATTAATGACACAATAAAACACATTAGGATGACATCTGGATGGTTTTCTTTGCAATTCTAATTAAAAATACTGATTCATATGTCCTAAACTGTAAATGTATATGAAATATGTATTTGATGCCACTAAAACTTTTCATAATATCTTTAAATTTTTGGTTATTTAAGAGTATTTCTTTTTATTTAAAAAAGGAAGTAGCAATAGAACCTACATCAACCAAGCATAAACCAAGTGAATGTCTTTTTATCATGGCACTTGCTTGTCTGGACAATATATTAGGCAGCAAACATTTTGTCCCTGCAGCTGATGTGCAAGAAGTATGAAAAAGGGGCAGCAAAAGGATTTGAGCAAGTTTAATATGGGCCAGATTGTGATGGCTAGATGATTGGATCAGAGCAGCTCCAAAACTGCAGTTCCCGTCGGGTGTCCGCGTTCTGCAGTAGTCACTATCGATTGAAAGTGATCAAAGGAAGGAATAGAGGTGAACTGGTGACAGGGTCATGGGTAAACAAGGAACATAAATGCATGTGGAGAGCAAAGCCCAAATTCAACAGATGAGCTAGATTGCCAAAGAAGACTGCTAAAAAAACACAGTTTCTAAAAGGTCTCAGAATTCACATTACATTGCAGTTTCTTACATATGTGGGCTGTTTTGGCAGCAACAGGAGATCAACACTGTATTATGCCGTTAGTCATAATGTTATGCCTGACCAAAATAAAAAGGTAATCTAAAGCTTCTATAATATATTAACTATACCTATATGGATTCTCTTATAGTTAGAAGAACATCACACAAGTGAACCAAGCATACTTTTCCAGTTATCTTTTAGCAATGTCACTAAGGAAATATCAATTAAATAATTTCCAGATAAGTTAAACACAGGATTGCAGTTAAATTTACATTTGTTTTGTTTGGATGTTTTTATGTAAATAAACAGCTGCTCTCCTCAGTGCAAGCTAGTTTTTGCTGTAAATAAATCTTCCACATAGTTTAATTCTTTTTTATCATTTAATAACCTCCTTAACCTTTATTTAAACAAACTCCACATTTATATTTATTTATCCAAAATCAGCTTTTCTCTTGATCTGACAGGTCTCAAAAGAGAAATGTGTTGATGGACTGTGCAAAGTAAAAACAAAAACAAAAACCTGCACCCTACTGTATTTTGTTGGTAAAAAAGGTGGGGCTTTATACTTTAGTAATTTTTAGGACATATGTCTAGGTGTAGAAGCCAGAAAAATGTCCTCACACTCAGTGGAGCAGCTCTGTTTAAAGACTGTTTTATATCACTGTAATGCGATTAGATTTAGCCCTGAGTGTTTACTGTCTAACATCTTCTTCCCCACTAAGTTGTGTTAACAGGAGGCTGTTTTGTGGTGGAACTGAGCCAAGTCCCCAAAACCCCAAACTCCAAAATTCATAAAAGCATATGAGGTTCACTTGTAGATTCTTTGAGGAAGAGGTGCTGCAGTTTACGGGTCCAAACAAGGCTGCATAAGAACTGCACGAAAAAAAAAAACAGATGAATCTTGTAATACCAAACATTTAATGCTGATTTCTTCAATATGTATTAAGGTTTATTCCACCTCTGGGATTTTCTTTTAACTGGAAACATCCCAGAGATTTAACAGAAACAGTTTTATACTGAAAAGCACTTTCTAAAGTTTTTATGTGCTGCTTGAATTAAAAAAAACAACTAAAGCAATGGTTTCTAGGGTAATGGTAGGCAAGCCACATTTTAATATTTTGGCCTTTAAAGGTCAGCTAAATGAAACTTAATTAATTGCTTTTCATTATGTGCATATTGCACATTAAATGGATAATTAGAGATGCTGTGACCTAATGTGTTGCTGCACATGTCTGAACTTTATTGTACAACAGAAGGCAGGTGCACAACAAGAAATAGCCTTGATTCCTTATGTAACTCTGTGTGTTTCTGTGCACATTTATGCATGTGCGTATATATGTTGTAGGTGGGTAACCTGGGCCTGCTCTTCATGCTGCTGTTTTTCATCTACGCCGCCTTAGGAGTAGAGCTTTTTGGAGAACTTGGTACGTATTTACAATTTATTTTGGTATCAGTTGCAATGATTCAGGGCTGTTGATACTGGGGAACAAAGATAACCTTTGATGGTTTTTATTTTTGTTATCCATTTCTCATTTGAGACTGTCTTGGTTACTTTGTGGTGCAAATAAATTTCAGCTATATGGAAAAATGCAATCCAATGGGTTTCTTAAGGAAATTATATAAATATATATGTATCTTTATATATACACATGTATAAATACAATAATGTATATAGATACATTGAAAGGACAATGTTGTGTTCTGTCAAAATGAAGTGAAGATGAGGTATGAAATGTCTACCTCTGTTTAGGAACCAGCGGCACATCTTTTATTTTTTATAATGGTTTGTGACATTAAATTGTTGAATTAAGAGAAAGTTTAGAAAAATAATAATCATGAGGTCAGACCTCAAAGAAAACTAGAAGGCAGTAGTTGCCACTAACAGCCTGACCACTAAATCTCTAGTTTTGGAAAAAAATTTCTTTTAGGTACTGATTGTTTCTATTCCTTTCCTTGCCTTTTGTTCATGTCACCACCTCTTCATATATTTCCCCTTTTCTCTCCTTATTTGCCTACATCGTTTAACTTTCACTCTCACTCTCAGTTTGCAATGAAGACTATCCATGTGAAGGTATGAGTCGTCACGCTACTTTTGAAAACTTTGGCATGGCCTTCCTTACCTTATTTCAAGTCTCCACGGGCGACAACTGGAATGGCATCATGAAGGTAAGTCAGTTTTTTCCATATTTACTGGTATTGTGGAGTTATTAAAATAAATTTCAAATTCAGATTCATAGGATGCCCCTGCTGTGCATTTTCACCTCTTAAACTTTTTCACATTTTGTAACTTTTCAACCACAATCTTACATGCATTCTATTCTGAGTTTTTATTTGATAAACCAGCTCATGATTGTAAAGCAAACGGAAACTGATAAATGGTTTTAGTGGTTTTTAGAAATAGAAATGTGGAGTGAATTTATAGTCAGCCTCCTTTATTCTGATACACATAAATCCAGCCCAGCCAATGGCCTACAGAAATCAGCTAATTAGTAGATTAACTAAAAAGCAGCTAAGAAGCCCCATGGTAAAACATGAAGGAGCAGAAGAGATCAAAAGCTCAGGTAGGAGAAGATGTTGGCAGGAAAGCTGTTTTCTACAGCTCTGGTCATTGCGAAAGACTGGCATGACAAAACTTGTTGAAAGAAAGAAATTAAAGGCCCAATTGCCAGTTTACCACAAGGTATGTAGGGGACACAGCAAACCTGAAAAAGATGCTGTAGTCAGATGAGACCAAAAACTGAACTTTTTGTTCTATACTGTGTGCAAAAACACTCCGTATCACCCTGAACAAATCATCCCCACTGTGAAATATGGCGGTGGCAGTATCATGCTGTTGGGATGCTTTTCTTCAGTAACTGCAGAAAAGCTGGAGTTGATTGGAAGATAAATGGAGCAAAATACAGGGAAATCCTGAAAGAAAACCTGGAAGAGGCTGCAAAAAAATTTTAGACTGGGGTGGGCATCAACTTCCACCATGAGAACGACCCAAAACATACAGTCAGAATTACAAGGGAAGGGTTTAGATAAAGTAGTAATGTTGTAGAATGGCCCAATCATAATCCAGATCTAAATCCTATTCTAGAATCTAGAATATATTTATAGAATCTCTGGCAAGACTTCACAGATTTATGACCACAGACACTCTCTATCCAGGATGGCTGAGCTACAACTACTTTGCAAAAAAGAATGATCAAAAATCTCAGTTACTGCATGAAACACGACTTCTAAAGAACTAGAATCATTTTGTAATGTGTCAAATATCAAGCACATTCTTTTGTAAGAGTGCTTGTAAAGCCTGCGGCGTTACAGGTTATTTTGAGGCAGGTTTGTGTAGTTTTCAGTAAAATGTGAAAAAAAAAATGGTAAGCATTGTGTGCCTTGCTCTGAACTAATTAGTGGAAAAATGGGTTAGCTTACCACATCGGTGACTCCTCAATAAAAAGATGGGACACGACTCTCTACGCAAAAACACCATTTTATAATGACTCCACATCTATCAGTATCTCTTCAACATACCTACACTGTGAAGAGAACACAAATCATGTTGCTCAAACTATTAATGCAGCACAGATTGTAGCAAGCATAAAGCAAACCGGTAGACTGCAGATGCTACTCTCCTGAGTGAATTTCTGCCATTTGAGACATAAAATCTTATTTACATATCGAGAGCGGAAGATCTGCTTTGAATTGGTAAGAGGCTGGTGAAACTAAGTTGGAATTGGGGATGCAGTCTTTAGAGCAAATAAAATACCAGGGGAGAGCTACAGGGAGACAACAGTGAACTGTACCACAAGTGAAAAGAGGTTAAAAGTTCCACTTATTATGCTTTCTCCTAACCAGAGCCAAAATGGAAACAGAAATGAATAACGTAATAGCCGAGCAGTAAGAAAAAGAAAGGGAGAGATAGCGTGTTTGTGTGTGTGTGTGTGTGTGTGTGTGTGTGTGTGTGGTGTTTGTGTGTTGTACAAATTGCCTGATTTAATTTAGCAACTGCCTGAAATATGCAAAGAAATAAGATGGAAAGGGGACATTCTCTGAAATTGGAGATGTTTTGTGAAGGAGCACAGTGTGTAAATGTCAAGCCAAATTAGACAGAAAGGACCAGTTTCAGCTCAGAGGGCTAAAATTGTTTTGTGTGGTTACAGCCTGGCTGAGATATGCATTCGTCCTGCAGAAAACTCTTGTCACTTTAGCTTTGCTGTAATGAAAGTCCACAGTACTTATGTTCACTAGAGTGGAAAACGGAGTCACAATCTAGAAAATAAAACAACAAAAACATTATTTAATATTATAGCACCTTTGACCTCTATTGACACTGCTGTAAAATGTGTAAAACACATTAAAATAAATTATTTTCTTGCAGTACTGTAAAATCACACAAAAAAATCCAGCCTTCAATCTGAATAAAGTTATTAAGGCAAGAAGAGCATTGACACAGAATGGGCATATGGAGGAGTTGCATAGATCCACAGCTCAGGTGGGAGCATCTTTTGATAGGATTATAGAACATACACAAATGTTTTTTATGGAGGAGTGGCAAGAAAAAAGCCATTGCTGAAATTAACAAGTTTTGTTTGTTGTTTTCCACAAGCCATGCAGAGGATGCAGCAAACATGTGAAATAAGATGCTATCACCAGAATTCAACATTTTGAACTACGTGCAAACAAATGGTATCTCTAGAGAAAGAGTAAAACTGCACATCACTCTGAACACACAATCCCCCAAGTAAAGCAAGGTGGTCACAGCATCATGCTGGTGGGATACTTTTGTACAACAAGAACAGGGAAGCTGGTCAGAGTTTATGGGAAGATCAATGCTGTTGAATACAGGGCAAGTCTGGAAAAAAATATGACTGGGAGGTTCACCCTCAGACAAACCAGCAACCCTAAACATACAGCCTGAGCTAGAATAGTTTGTATCAAAGCATTTTGACGTTTTACAATGGCCCAGTCGATGACCTAAACCAAATAGAGAATCTGTGGCAAGACTTGATAACTAATGTTTACCGATGCTTTCCAACCAATCTGACTGGGCTGGAGCTATTTTGTGAAGAAGAATAGACAAAATGTCAGTCTCTAGATATGCAAAGCTGGGAGTGACATACCTCATGATGAAGCATCGACTCACAGTTATCAGATTTTTGAAGAAAAAACAAATTAAAACCATGCATCAATTTTCTTCCACTTCACAATTATGTACCACCTTGTCTATCACATAAAACAAATTGACAAATTATATTGACTTTTGTGGTTGTAACGTCACAAAATGGAAACAAATTCAAGGTGTATGAATATTTTTGTGAGAAACTCAGTTTTTACGAGGTCGTGCCAAAAATAGCATTTATTAACAAGTGTTGCATTAAGCTGTGCACAAAGCCTAATATAATCTAATTTATTTTATCTCGCTCTGAGAGTCTCTACTGTTTTCTTTTTTCAGAGAGAAACACTTCACACATTAAACAGAAAAAAACTGTAAAAACGCTCACACTGAGCTGGATTAAAAGTCAAAGTAAATTAAAGAGTAAAGTTTAATTAGATTTCAAGTTTATTTCAAAATTTGCAATACTCTGAATGTACTTTTTTGTTTTGTGACTTTTGTAATCCCCGAATTTTTTCCTCATCTCACGCTTCACTAGGACACATTGCGGGAGTGCCCACCAGACCATAACACCGATGTGGACTATGCCTGCAATCCGAGCCTTCAGTTTATCTCGCCCATGTATTTTGTCTCCTTTGTGCTCACCGCCCAGTTTGTGCTCATCAATGTGGTGGTGGCCGTGCTGATGAAGCACCTGGACGACTCCAACAAGGAGGCCCAAGAGGAGGCGGAGATGGATGCAGAAATTGAGCTGGAGCTGGCCCAGGGCACCCTCTGTTGCATGGGTGCCCCCAGTTGTGGGGGTGGGGGGATTGACAAAGGACTCTTGGCCGCTGGATCAGGCCTTGGAGCGGCACCAGGGAGAAGAGAGAGGGGAAGTTCCAGGGGAGAGACAGGAGAAGGAGTGAGGAAGTTGCGGCAGGCTGTAACGCACGAGAGACCTTATAACTCCTGCGACTCCCCCCAGTCATATTCGCCGGCACAAGTGAGTATTTCTGTATGTGTGTGTATGGGTGCTGTTGGTTGGGTGAAAATATAAATGGCTTATTTTGTATGCTTGCGGTTGGTGGGCGAGGCTGTCTGCAGTAATGCTTCAAAAGTTGAAAAGTAAGATCGGACTGATCCAAGATGAAAAGTCTTCACACAACTTTATTTAAAAGGGCTCTTGAAGCTTAGATTTTCTCCTTTGTTAAACCTGATTAGGAACCTCTTTTAAAATAGAAAGGTTCTGCCAGTCTAAAAAAGGAGAGTTTGACATCTAAAATACGTCTATTCGGCCTCAAAACTAGTTTTTTTTTTTGTGTGATTGCTGTTGATAAGAACTGATCCACTCTGCTAGTTCCACTCTCTGTCATTTATAACAAGATCTTTCAATGAAAACCAGGGCCTCCGAGGGTCAGTATCTTTTCATGCGTGGTTGTTTTGCTCCATAAATCTAAAATTATAATTCCCATATGTTATAATGTGCTATGGCTTACAAATGGTAAACTAATGACTGAAAAAGAGGAGGGTGTGGAATAGTCAAAACTAGGAAAACTATGAGACTCAGAACCATACAGGCACCTCAAACGATTCTTAAAGGATTTCTTGATTGACAGATATTGCTAAGAAAAAATTATTATAATTTAATTATAATTATAATTTAGCCCTACCCCTTGAACTTCTTCACATTTGTCACATTAAAGTAACAAAGTTCTGGGTTCACTAACAACCTGACAATTGGCAGTTGGTTGAACTACATTTTGTTTAGGGTAACCAGAGTAAAGGGGCCTGAATACAAATGCAGGTCTAATCAGCATAAAAATAGTTTCATATAAATTAAAATAGATTGCAGTTATGTAATAAAAGAATTATTCGGAATGCCGCTGAGCATTAATTTTTTTGTTAAATAATATTATTTTTTAATGTGGGATGTTTTTCCCCAATGAATAAATGTGTTCAGTAAAGGAAAAGTTGTAAAATTTTTCAGGATATTTTGCTACCGCAATAAGACATTTATTTATTTTAAGTGGTTTTTATACACATGAACAGGTGTGCCAATAAACTTTCAGGGCATTTTTCTCTATGCTATGGTATAACACACCATGCATGACATAAATCATTATAGACTGATATATTTTTTTAATATGCAAAGTCAAACAAAGTGAAACGTATGTATTAAATGACCAATATTACATGCAAATTCCTGTAATAAATTTGCTGTTGCAGTGCATCAGGCTTAGTGTGTGGAGGCATATATTTGCAGATGGGTCGGCAAAATTAATTGCAAGATGATTGTGGGAAGAAGAGGAGCACACAAAAAAGTGATACGATGAAATAAAAAGACAGTGCCTTATTGTTTTGCATTGTTTCACAGGGGCAGCTGAAAGAACTAATTTGAGAAAATATGAAGCAGCGTTTCAAATATCCTTTAGAAAACAGCTACAATAATTATATGAAAGACAGAGTTAAGGCATGTAGTTTAAGTTACATCTCAGAAGTTCGAGCAACCCTTGTTATCGGCAGGAGGATTGTTTTTTTTTTTAATTACACTTTTTTTCGTTTTGCGTTTTGCAGGGTCATATGTGTGAGTTAATCATAATTTCACTTCCTAGACCAGTTTGTAAGAAAGAAACTCACAGAGAGACTCTCATTTCCATGAAATTCTATGAAATTTCCAATGATAGCCTGAGATAGCTGCATGGATACAAACATAAAGATGACTCACCCGCTGCCGTGAGGAGGTTCACCTTTGTAGAGCTAATCTGGGCTGTGTGAAGCCATTTTTAGTTCAGTGTTGGCTGACAAAGGAAGTTAATGCAGTGGCAGGATCCACCCCCGCTTTTTCTATATCCATCCTCCTCTGTTTTCTGTCTCATGAGTGATGCAGTAAGGGATCAAGCAGACCAGCGTAATTTCTACAAAGCACTATTTCTGGGGTTTTCACCTTATGTATTATTGTGAATGTTAGTTCAAGTGTTTGTGTGCAGCTGACGAATACACATTTGCTTAAGTGATTTTTAAAAACAATCTTTACTTGACCTTTGTGAATTAAAAAAGTGATCCCAAATTTATTAGCACCCCTGGTAAAAATGTGTCATAAGCTTTTAAATATATACATTTTTTATTGCAGTAGAAAAGTTTGAAACAGAAAAAAATTATTTATAAAGGCACAGTTATTTAGTAGGGAACAAATCTACATTAAGATTTTTTTTTTTTTACAAAATCACTGATGCCAGAGTTATTGGCAGCCCTGACTATTCCTATATGTAGCACTTTCAATGATTTAAAATTATAACAGTGTAGGAATTTCTACTTTTTTTGTTTCGCTGGCACATTACACAACACATCTTCCATTTTTCAAAACACATGAAAACATGTAATTCAAGTCAGATGGCAGATGGCTACAAGAAAATGGCTACTCACCTAAACTCGTCCATATCTTCAGTGCAAAAACAAAAATGTTTAAAATAATTGAAAGTGTAAAAAACCTTTTGAGCAGGGATTTAAGGATAAATAAAGATATTCAGATAAATTCAGATAAAACAATCTCCAACTATTGCTGTAGTAATATTTTAGGTGTGGGATCATGCTTTTGCAAAAAAAAAAAAAAATATTTAAGGTTATTTTTACACATCTTTACAAGGGGTGCCAATAAAGAACACCATAAAACACAGAAGATGTCATTTTTAACAATGTTTTCTTGGAGACAGTGCTGTATTAACATCATCTTGTTTGGTGATTTATTGTTTTAGGCCTGCAAAACATTTGTAAAAAAGAAAAACATAAAACCAAAATCAGACACACTTCCAGAGCACCATTGCTGGTCATGTATAGCCTACCAAGCTTTCACTCCTCTTGGGTTGAGTGGTCATATTTTGTTGACTTCAGGTCTTGTAAGTCACATAACAGTCTACAAAGTTGATAGCCTTATGTTATAGTGGTAGTTCTCCTATTAAATAAGAATTATTATATTTTTCCTAGATTTGATCACCTAGATTTTTTCTAGATTTTATATTTTAAGATACACCACTTGAGCCTGATTTCCTGAGGAAATTTTGATTTAGGCTATTATTCTGACGTTTTTGGGGTTTAAAGCCTTTTCGAAATTTAAATGCACTGTTCACTACTTCTCTTACCTATCTGAAGCCATCACTTTGCAATGTGTGCAGAAATTAGGTTTGAACTAAAACATTTTACAGAAATGTAACAGATTTTTGCCAAAGTAAAAAAAAATATTCTTATCCCATCAAAAACTCTGGCTTTAGATCTTTTTTTTAATTTATAACACTGTGGCTGGTCCTTTTCATCTGAGGTTCAGAGCAACTCGGTTCTTCCAAAGTTTTTTAGCCCTGGCACCTCTAACCACTCTGTCCATCTCAAATGTAAATGTAGATATGTTTAATCTTAAAATGTAACATTGGACATTATGAACCAAAAAATCACTTTCCTTGTATTCACAGAGGGGTGAATTCACAAAGCTATGCAAGTTTCTCAGTTTTTTTATGCACATTCACAATACTTGGTTTATTTCTGCACGCAATGAAACAGGTTCCTCCATATATGCAGACTCTAAAATCCAATGAAGTTAAGCAGAATTTTGTACTAATTTTTAATGAGGTCGCTGTCATACTTGCTTTAGTGACAAACTCAGTAGAAAGACGTGATCAGCAAGAGAAAATATTTCTTCTGCAAACTTTGGTTCCGAAGTAATTTGAGAAAACTTCTCAAAACTATTAAAATATCTTCACTTTTTCAGTGAAAAATCCCATTTAGAATAGTGTTTCTACAATAAAATTTTGTTTGAGGTAAAAGTGGCCTTTATTTTGTAAGTTGACCGACAGGAAATAGGGTGGAGAGGAGAGAGAGAGAGAGAGAGAGAGAGAGAGGGGAAGTCATGCAGCAAAGGCCAATGGGGCCGTATTCAAATCCATGACGGCTGTTTCGATCAATTTAGCCTCTGTATGAGGGTTGCGCGTTTTACCCCTGCACCACCGCCATGCCAAAAGCAGGATGTTTTACATACACTCCTGCAGATTATGGAAGAAAAAGAAAATATGAAAAGAAAACCCAAACATCTCTTGACCATAATTCTTTCCTCTTATTGTAATTTATTAAATGAAAAATGGTCTTTGGTTTCTGTCACAGGGTGCTGGCAGATGTGAGCTCACTCACTTACCTCACTTACCTCACTTACCTCTTTTGGTCAAGAGGACCAATTATTTTTTCTGTGAAATGAAATGAAATTTGCAAAAACACTTAGTACTCTAAAATAGCCTAGTGAATTTGCCCCAGAGTTGTCTCCTAAATACGTGAGGCTAATGCTATAAGTTTTCTGATGAGGATCCAGCAAAGCATTTTGGCTTTCTTGCGACACACTTCAGTTGTGCATTGCTGCATCTGCGCAATTTTACTTAAACAGCTTTATTGTCCAAAAAGAGTTATCATTTGACATTCTGAGATTGCTGCAATTAGTTTTCTCTGAAAATGTGCTTGTACTTCCAGCTAGAAACCTTTAATCTTCTGTGTTTTTGAAAATTGCTTTAATACATTATCAACTTGGGAATTTAGTATTGCAAAATGTTGGGGCAGGGATTAATACATTTATGCATAGTTTACAGTTAGAAAAATGTTTTAGTTCATAGGCTAATTTAGGTCTTGAACCTAAAAATCATCTGGGGTATCAAGATTTGAGATTTTACATTTTGCATGATTTTTAATTTTGAAATTGGAAAAAAAAAATGCTAATCTTGCTTTAAATGTACTTGTTTAACTTTAGACTGACTGAAAATCCCTTTGTTTAACTGATTGGTCTCCAAGGTTTTGCATGTCAGTGCAAGGCAGACATATGAATGGAAGAGACCAATTTCATCTACAGTTGATATGTTCTTGCGAGACTTTTCATTGTTTTGAGCTTTATGCAGTAACATTGCTAAAGTACTCCACAAGCTCCAAACAATACACTGCAGGAAGTTCACACACACAAACACACACACACACACACACACACACACACAGTTACTGTCCAGGAACAGGAGACGAGCAATAATGGCTGAGCCCATGACAGTCAGATAGAGGCAGTAATTAATTTCAGTTCTCCCCTCTCTTGCTCTCAACTTCCAGTCCCTTCAGACAAGCCCCATTGTTGTCCACTAATACAGTTATTAATGGGGGCCAGCACACAGACAACGGCAGTCAATCAAACATTATTTTTATATTAGGCTTTCCACCTACACATTCAGCAAACTATACTGAGCCTGCCTGCAAAACAGAGTGTGTTTTTTAATACTGACTCTGCTAAAGCTAGCTAGCAGTTTATGGTTCTGCAGCCTTGTTTCATAAACCAACAGCATTTCTGTAATATACAGCTCACAGTACAGTAGGTTGGCTCTTGAAATCCTAACCCCCTCATTTTTTTAAAAACATAAGTCATGAGTAAATGTAATAAAGCCATGTGAGTCATATGAGATGATGTGTTTGCATAACAGATCTAAGTATAGGCCCATAAGCACCATTGCAGAATTTTGTTATGAAAATGGGCTTATTCAGGGATTGAAGAGGAGTGACCTTATTTCCACAGTATCTTTTGGGAAATATCTTCTGATGTAATAGTTATTTGGCTAAAGGCACAATGCATCCAATTCATTGGGAAATACAGAACCATAGCAAGACATGCTAGACATATATTACATATTCTTTCTTGAAGCAGTTTTCTTTTGCTGGTACAGTAGATGCTTATCCAGAAATTAATCTACAAAAAGAACCCCAAATTGATTCAGGCTAAATTGCTTTAAAGCTTATAATATCCCTAGAGCAAATAGCAAATGCTTAAATCTAAAATTGTTTCAACAAGGTATTGAACAGCCTAATTGAGGTGATTTATCAAACGAAATTACTCCACACTCAATGCCCAAAGCTTTGATAGTAAAATTAGATGTTACTCGACTAATGGCCATTTAGAGCTTTATCATTGAGGATCTTGTCTTTTTTTTTTAAACAAAAAAGATTCATTAAGATGAAAGAATGATTGGTAGATAATCTCTGACAATGCCTTTGAGTAGCAAAGCAAATTGCTTCATAATTTTTCAGTATAAATGTTTTGTGACAGCGTAGACAATACAACATTTATCATTGCAGACATGAATAAGAAAAGTACCTTGCAAAATTATTTTAACTTCAATTTTTTAAATTTTGTCAAAGTCAAATCACAAACTTCAATGGATTTTATTTTGATTTTATTTGACAGACCAACCCAAAATGAAGCATCATTGTGATGCAAAAGGAAAACAGTGCATAGTTTTGTGTGGCATGTGTGTTCAGCCCTCTTTATTTTGATACCTCTTATGCCTGCAATTAATTCTCTTCAGACGTCCAGTAAAAATACATCTGTTTGACAAGGGCCTCGGACAAATTGAAAACTAACATAGCACATCACAAATAACACGACATCCCCACGGTGAAATATGGTGGTGGTAGCATTATGCTTTGGACTTGATTTTCTTCAGCAGGGACTGGGAAGCTGGTCAGAAGTGATGGGAACCTGGAATGAGCCAAATACAGAGCAATTCTGCAAGAAAACGTGGTGAATTCTGCAAGACTTTAGACTAAGAGTGAAGTTCACCATCCAACAGACCACTGTCCCAAAGCATACAATGGAATGTTCTATACCAAAACATAATAGTGTCTTCGAAGGGCCCACTTAAAGCCCAGATCTAAATCAAATTGAGAATATATGGCAGGACCTGAAAATGTACTGGTTAGCTAGACTTGAAGATGTTCTTCCTCAAGTCTAGCTAAGCATGAGCTTTATTACAAAGAAGAATTGGCAAAAATGTAAGCGTCTAGAAGCGCAACACTGGTAGAGATATGCCCCAAAATACTTAGATCTTTCTTTGGAGCAAAAGGTGGTCCCGCAAAGTATTGACTCTGATGGGCTGAATGCAAATTCACGCTAAACTTTTCCAATTAGTATTCGTAAAAATTTAAATCGGTGTCTTTTCAACTTTAAAATTATGCTATAGACCAATTGTATTGGTCTATCAGATAAAGTCCCTATAAAATATATTGACATGTTTGGTAACATAACAGAATTAGAGAGGTTGAGGAGGTATGAATATTTTTGCAAGGCACTCTACATGAATGACCAGTTGCAATTTGTAAACGTTTATAAAAAACGGCGAAAGCCTATCTGCGTGTTCACACGAGCACTTTAATAATCCTTCCAATGGTGTATGCATTTCCCTGCGTGTTTTTTGTCCTCGCATGTCCGCATGTGCATATGTTTGCGCCTGCGTGCATCCTGGTCTGCCGGCCTGCGTCCCGTGTGCGTTTCTGTCCGTATGTGTGTGTGTGTATGTGCGTGTGTGTATGTATGTGTTCCAGGAGAGCCAGTGGTTGGACAGCGTGTCTCTCCTAATCAAGGATACAATAGAAGGGGAGATGCTGATGATCGACAACCTCTCCGGCTCCGTCTTCCACCATTACTCCTCTCCGCCTGTCTGCAAAGACTGCAAGGGCCACCCGCAAGAGGTACCACCCTGGACACACATAAAACACTGTTTAGTACACGTACACAACCCTGGACAAGGCTGTGCAAGAAAATATGAAAGGCTTAATATGTTCAAAAGCTGAACAGAAGCAAAAAAAAACAAAATGTCCTCACACCTCATACGCAGACTGCTCAGTAAGAAACAATGCAACCAGTTTAAAAAGATTAAAGCCCCTTTAATGAAATTACTTGCAGAAAAAATTTGCCTTGCAAGAAATCTACAGGCTGATAGAGCAAGCGTAATGCTTTTACATCTACATCTGTGGTTCTCAAACTGTGCTACTTTTACTAATGAGGGTAACCGAGGCTCGCTGTAGAAATATTCTTGGTGATAGTCAAAAACATGATTGGTTCAAGCACACTGGAATCCCAGCTTTAACTGTAAACTAATGTACTGGACAATATTATAGAAACCCCTTTGAGAATTCGATTGACCAAAAATAAAGCATGTGTGCAACCAGTGGCTCCAAAAACACATGACTTTACAGGCCCTGCACCGTGGCTCCTAGTAAAAATCGCCTAAAATACTAGAAAACTGAACAGTGTTTTAAAATAAAAAGTGACAAAAAAGCATATTTTACCAGTTTTTTATGTTAAACAACAGAATGACAAAAATTGTGCAAGGAAAAAACCTCTGATATTTGTTTGTTGTCATTAGGCCTCAAACTAGGCATGAAAATGTCCTAGTTATCATTTAAAATTAAGACATATTACAATCATATTCTTCTTTGTTCTTCAACCTAAAAGAAGAACTAAAATGACATTTTTATGAACCATAAAATAAAAAAATATATGTTATATGAGGTATTTTTTATTCTTGTTACATTTTCTTTTTTTTCCACAAATCATGTAAGATAGAAGAAGGTGCTCTGGTCACATGAGACCAACATTTAGTTTACATTTTGCCTATTTGGAAAATGATGTCATTTGGAACTAGCAAGCCACATCTCCTTGTTTTCCCCACTGTAAAACATGGTGATGGCAGTATCATGCTGTGGGGATGTTTCTCTTTAGTAGGGAGAACAATGTTGGACAAGGTTTATGGAAAGAAGGATGAAGGACATTCACCCTAAACAAAGCCAGGGCTGCAATTCAATTATTTAGGTCATGTGGGCCAGATTAAAACCCATCCCAAAAAATTCTATTGTGGTTAATGAAATACGGAACACAGTAATACTCACAGCACATATATCCAATCTGTACATTTAAAAATGTGCACATTTCAAGCAACAACACAGGGCTGAAGAACAAGTAGCTTGAACTTCATGCACCTGGTGAAGAACTGCTACAATGGGCAGAATGTGACACAATGTTTGATAACCACTCATCTAGAGAGATGCAGGTGAATCTGAAGTCTTCTTTCTTCAGTGCTGCTGTGGTTTTCCAGGCAGACAACTGCATTCAGCACACAACAGATGGACTGGATCTCCGCAGTTTCTTGGAGTATACTTCCAAATACAATTGCTTTAGTACTTGCTTGAAATAAAAATAGTCTTAGCAGCTTTTGTGTAATCAAATGCTGTGTTGTTAGGGAAAGAAAAATTTGAAATGACTAAATTTCATTACAGAAAAAGAACAAGAATATTGTTCTTTTAATTGCATTTCATTGCACCTACTTTTTATGTGTAGCTAGGAAAATTTAAAGCAGCTGCTATTAGATGCTTTCTCAATGTAGCACCAGGAGCAAAATGACCAAACATTAACATTAACTTGTTTGTATTACATTTGAGCATTGATGAAGAATAAAGCAAAAATATAATACGTAAATATCAGCCATCATAGATACTTTTCTGTATCTGCCAAATATGGATGGTTTTGCCAGCTGCCAGAATTCAGAGTGTAATGGACTAGTGTGTAGGTAGAGCATCCAATTTCAGCTGCATCAAAAACCCAGACTGAAAATTCTGGATGCATCCTTTATTACTACTAGAAACCCATATAACAAACATTTACATTCATGAACACAAATATATGCAGTAAACTTCAGATCAGTGTGTATGTAGATCCTCAGGAAGATGCATTTGCTTGTACGATCATGAAAATACGCTGATAAAACCATCTTGCATGGCTGTTTAGTGGATTAATGAGGTCCCTTTGCATGAGACCACAAATGCACCCATGCCTCATGACTGTATGCTTGCATGAGAGCACGCACATGGCCACCCACAGTCTCCTTGAGTTTATATTCCAAGGTGTCTTGTTAACAGGAAAGTCTTGCATTCAACATTCACTAAGAAACATACTGTCCTGTGCGAGTGTTGTCCATCACAGTGACAAAGTGCAGTGGGTCAGCTCAGAGGAGGAAGTAACTGGGATCTACACCTCCTCACCTGTCAGCTTCGCTTTCTGGCTGTCTGCAGCTGCTGTCAGACCATCAATCTTCCCTCTCTCTTTTTTACATGTTTCCTCTCTTCTGTGTGTACTTCCACTACTTTTGCTATGTATGTTTGGTCTCTGACTTACTATATCGGATGCATACAATGCATTGCAAAAGTATTCATACCCCTTGAATGTTCATAGTTTATCAGATTACAACAACAAACTTGATTCTATGTGATGTAAAAAGTCTGAAATGGTTGACAAGCATTTGTATTTTGCTCCCTTTACTCTGACCCCCCTTAATAAAATATTGTGCTAAAATTCCTTTGAAAAGTCCTACTTAGTTAATAGACTTCACCTGTGTAAGTTTAATCTCAGTATAAATACAACTATTCTGTGTAGGCCTTGGAGGTTTTTTGGAGAATATTAGTGAACAAACAGCATCATGAAGACCAAGGAACACAGCAGATAGGTCAGGGATAAAGTTGTGAAGGGATATAAATCAGGGTAAGGTTATAAAACTATATTGCAAGCTTTGAACATAACTCATAAAGCATCGTCCAATCCTTCATCTAAAAATAGGTATGGCACAACTGCATACATACCAACACCTCTTAAGCCGACAAGCTATATAAGGGCAGCTTTAAAGCAGAAGCATCCAAGAGGGTTTGGGTTAGGAGGCTTAGTATTGGGTGGAAGAAAATACATCCACAGTTCTCAAAATATTTTTGAAGTAAAAATCAGTCTCTCACTAATCACCTAATCAGAAAGCCTGCCAGCATGTCCATGGTAACTATGGAGGTGCTGCAGAGATCTAAAGTTCAGGTGAGAAAATCAGTCAACAGGACAACTACTAGTAGTGCAATCCACAAATCTGGCCCTTATGGAAGAGTGATAATAAGAAACCAATAATTGAAAAAAGGCTATTAACAATCCTGTAGATTGCCACAAACCATCTAGGGAATAAAGCAAACATTTCAAAGAAGGTGCTGTGGTCAGATGGAACTAAAATTAACCTTCATGGTCTACTTGCTAAATGCAAAATGTGGTGATAAATCAACATTGCACATTACGCTTAACCCACCACCCCCACAATGAAACATGGTAGTGGCAGCATAGTGCTGTTGGGATGCTTTTCTTCTGCAGGGACATCGCAGCTAGATCAGAGTTTTTACAGGACAATCCTGAAAACCTGTTAGTGGCTACGAAAGACTTAAGACCTGGGTGGAGGTTCACCCTCCAACAAACATTAATCCTAAACATCCAGCTTAGATCAAAGCATATGCAGACCTAAATCCAACTGAAAATAGTTGGCAAGCCTTGAAACTGATGGTTGAAGATGCCCTCCATCCAAAGCAAGTTTAAGCTAGTTAAGACTGGGCAAAGATTTCAGTCTCTTAATGTGGAAAACTGGTAGACATACCCAAAAAGACTTGCCGCTGTAATTCCAGCGAAAGGTGGTTCTACAAACTATTGACCCAGGGGAGCAGTGTGCAAATGCCAACATTTTCACTTCTCAATGATCCAGGACTTCGTTGTTGATGTATTGCATTAAATCCTGATGAAATACATTAAACTTAATGGTTGTAACTCAGCAAGAGGATGCAAATATCAAGAGCTATGAACACTTTTGGAAAAAACGTGCATTTTTGAGAGGACACAAAGGCCCTACTAGAAATCTGGGCTTAATGTATGTTAGAAGAGAATAATTCATCATGTTACTCTGTAAAGAGCCCTTGAGACGACCTGAAAAGTGACAGTTCAACCTTTACCATTCATTTAGCTGCATGTATTGACCTTATGCTTCCTTTAGACCAGCATCCTTCTATATTGCTTCATTTGTAATCATAGCAGTACATTTCTCATAAATGCTGTTGTTAGTCGTTGTGTGTGTCTTAAGAAATTATCTTCTGACTACTAACCCTGCAGGGTTAAAGCATATATGATACAGCAAACAGTATGTGTTGGCTAGTATGACTCATGTGCTTTAGTCACGAGAGACACATTTATTTTCCTTTTCAGTCCATTCTGTTGAATAGAACAATGCTGTTTCCCTCTGCTTGTACCGAAGTGATTACTTTCAGTTTGATGTTCCCTATCTTGTTAGAAAAGACACCAATATTTCTGTAGTAGCAAAGTT
>JAHHUM010002505.1:0-84194 GCA_036173005.1 Crenichthys baileyi
TTTTTTGGTTTCAGATGCTACATTTGATATTCCAGGAGGATAATGAAACACACAGAACTTTAATAATGACTAAAAGTCACAAAATGGGGGCAAACAAGGATTTTACTGTGAACAGTCTTCACCTTTAATATATTTAAGCGGTAAGGTCTAGTCATTACACTTTTTGAGAAGAGTATTAAATGTTGCCTGAGATGAGATTAACTCTATACCCAAATGGTCTAATTCTTTAAAAATGAAAACAAATGGTTTTGCATCTTTTCTAAAGCAGTTTCTTGTGACACCTTGAAGTAAAATTAAAGCAACCACACTCTGATGTTGAAAGAGGCTGTCCTCAAAAGGTCAGATGTCACAAGGCTGTGCAAACACCATGTTGTTTTTGCTCTCACCGAGTCATGTCTCAACCAGCTGTAGAGACTTCAATCTCTGACCAAAGTGTCAAAGGGATGATGGCCTAGCTAAACAACAGTCCACTGCAAACAGTGTCCAGGGTACATTATGATCCAGTGAACTTTTTAGGTTTAACCTTGAAAGGAAGTTAAGAAGAAAAAGATTCAGTTTGGGTTTTCAAGTCTTAGTTAAAGGAAGAGCTGGGGATAAACAAGAGGTAAGAGACAATAAAAAACTTAAAATGTGGAAGATGGAGGGAATAAGTAAAAGAAAAACTCAACTGAAAGACCACTAGTCTGATCGACTTCAGCTTGCTGTGACTTTTAAGAGAAAAGTGAAAAAAACAAAGGTAATGGAAAAAGGCTGTAAATAGCAAATAAAAACGCAATAAACTCAGCTAATAAACTAAGGTGTAACTGATAGATGAACACATCACCAAAACCGTTCTTGGTTTGGTATGCAACCATGTATCAAGCCATGAATAAAAGGTATCTGCCCCGACTACACAGACAGCTAAAGATTTGGCATGTTTGCATTCATCACAACAGCGAAAGCTCCTAAAACTTATCCCAAGAGTTTCTACACAGACAGGGGAGGATCTGAGTAATACCATCTGTTTGGCTCTACACTGTGAGCAGTTTGCTGCAGTCGAAGACTGGGACTCAGGCCAAAACACTCACTGCTCAGTCCATTCACCTACTCAAGTTTGGCGCTGGTTGACTGTATGCGTCTAAAGAGGCTTAACCAGCCTGGTTGACCCAGATGAGGCTGACTTGGATGACCCAGGAATATAGTTGTTTTTTGGAGAAATTCTCCCTGATAGCCTCTAAAGGTGACTAATGGACAGAAAATGGTTGTGTTATCTATACAAACAAGGATAAAAGACCATCACAAAAACCTCTGCCTCAAGTGGTAGAGTTTAAGTCTCTTGTTCAGAAGTGGTGACAGGATGGAGCGAGAGATATATGGTGAAGCAGAGATGATGCTGCTGTGCTCTGTGTTGGAACAAAAAGAAGTTCAGCTAAAAGTCGAAGTTCTCAAATTACTGGTCTATCTACGTTCTGATTCTCAATCTCTGTCGAGAGATTGAAGAGATTGAAAATCAGAACGTTTTCATGAGACTGACATGAGTCATGAGATGGAAATAATCCTGGAAACACAGGCTCGAAATGAGCTTCCTCCCTGAGGTGGTTTGCCCTCAGTGAAAAGCTGAGAAGCCGCTTCTCCATATTAAAAAGGACTCTGTTGAAGTGGTTTCAGGCATCTGAATTGGATTTTTTTCTGGATACCTCCAAATGGAGGCTTTTTCCACACAGGTCCCACTGAGTGTAAACATCAGGGCAGACCCAGAACTCACTGTAGAGACAACTTATACCTGCAGTCCTTTGATATTCTAGTAGGACCTTGAAAGTGTTTTTGGGGGAAGTAATGTCAGGATTTTCTTCATAGACCTCTTGCCTCCATCCCTCCATCATTAGGTTACAGATACAGATGAATAGAATGAACATGGATGGGAGGAAAACACTGGGTTGGGACATAGATGGATAGGCAGATTGAATGGATGGATGAACTGATAGGCAGGATGGATGGACGGATGGACCAGCAGATTGAATGGACGGATGGATGGATCAGCAGATTGAATGGATGGACCAGCAGATTGAATGGATGGATCAGCAGATTGAATGGACGGATGGATGGATCAGCAGATTGAATGGATGGATGGATCAGCAGATTGAATGGATGGATGGATGGATGATTGCATAAACTAACTAATAATAGCATACACACTAATTTATAGGCTGCCTCCATCTTTAAAAATACAGGTGTGCCATAATGTTTACTTTTTACATATTCCATGTAAAAAGTAAAGCTTAAAAAGAAATCACATTTCTAAAATGGTGTAAAGAACTTAAAAGGCAGAAAATGGGCAACACCTTTAGGCATTTAAAGACTCTCTTTCCTTAGGTTTTTGTAGCTTTTTTAGTTACATTTCCTCTCAGCAACCTTCTGTATAGCCCTGGTAAGTCTCCCACATGCAGCTCTGCTGCGTAGGGGCTTAAAATATTTAGGAAAATGGTTGTCAAGCTTGCATAACCCCAAGCTGGTTTTATGACCTTCACTTACATCAGTTTTGATTTTAACATTCACAAAAGCCTACAGTTTTTCAGTACACACTTTTACATGGCTGTTGTAAACACAGCAATGTTAAAAGGAAAAGGTCTGTTTAGTTTTCTTTTGGGGGAGTAGATTAAAGAGCTCGTCACAAATTATTCCTAAGTGGATCCTTAGAATTTCCTTCCAGCAGTGTGTCTTTTTGTTTTTATTCTGCACAACTGCCAAGCAACTTCATGATAAGAATAATGAAAAAAACTGAAAGAGCAATTACTGCTTATTAAGTAGAGCAAAAAGGTTTTGTGGTAAAATAATGGAAAATAAATTGCTTCACAAAGCAGCAGCTGTTTCAGTATTTTAGGTCCAAATGTTCATCGTGGAACAAAATAACCCTGATGCTTGACCTCAGAGTTCAACTGGTCAGCATCTGTTACATCATTTGTCAAGTCAAACCAGATTGAGCCTGTTTGCCTCCTAATATACATCTCACTTCACACCTATTTGCAGAGCACCTTTCTCACAATATTCATCGCTAACAAAAAATATTTTGCACATGTATTCTGAGAGAAAGAAAAACCTCACACAAATATTTTAAGGAAATCACTGGTGCCATTTTATTGGCACCTCTGCCTATATAACAAATTTGACCAATAGGGTGTTGGGATTAGGACTACTATTACAACTGTGGCAAAGAGTGGCATCTTGGGATCTTCAAAACAAACATTGACTTTTTCTAACTGCTCTTTTGGAAGGCCTACCAACACAAATGTAAACCTGTAGAGTTTGCTGAACACTTCTGGAACATCAACTAGAAAACGTGGGCTTTGGACAGATGAAGCTATAATTGAGCCATTTAGCAATAAACTCTCCAATTGGGGCTTTAGTGGGAGAAAAAGGATTCATTTATGGAAAAGACTCCCATGAATATTGTTAAGTATGGTAGAGGATATGTGATGCTATGGGCTCATCTTCCAAAAGCCTTTTTAGACTTCATTGTAACATAAACTCTGATATGCCAAGACATTTCGGGGTTTTTCAGCATGACAATGGCTGGGGCCATCTCAGTCCCTGGACTTAAATGCTACCAAAAAACCTAAAAAGAAGAGTGCATAAGATGATGCATGTATTCCATTTCAATATAAATAATTTCTCAAGTTAATAAAAAAAATGAAAAAGGGTTCCATTTTGCTGATTTCTGGCTTCAAGAGATGCTAATGACAGCAGAAAAGCAAATGAGACGGAACATAAAATAAACTGGAGATTAACAAAAAACCTTTGTGAGCCATTTTAATAAGGATCAAACCATGGAAACCCAGGCAGGCAGGATTCCCACAATGACACAATTCATAGAGTCACACATGGTAATGAGAGGAGCTTTCTGTTAAGATAATGTTTCTGTAAGAGAAGCTGGGAGAGACCAGTCAATATGGAAGGAGCAGCAGAATAATTTAAAAGAACTGGATTTGGACTTCAATTCAAAACAGTTCAAAATTTGCTAAACATTCAACAGAAAATGTTTTTTAAAAAAGAAAAGGCCAAGAACCCTAAAGTCTGCTGTAAGTCTAAAACACAAGTCACGGCCTGGGAGTACCTCTACTTCCTTCATTACCACCTTACACGGCCTTGCAAAAAATATTCATGCTGTATAAACTTTTATACATTTTGTCACATAACCATAAATTTTAAGGTGTCTCTTAAGGACTTTATGTTGCAGACCAACACAAAGTTGGGCATAATTGTGAAGTGAATGAAAAAGAACACATTACTTGTTGCTGCGTCTTAAAAATAAAAATCTTTGACGTTTGGCTTGCATTTGGACAGAATCCCCTTCATTCATTTGCCTCTAAAAAATGATGTTGCAACCTATTGCCTTCAGAAGGTGAAACATGGTGGTGGCAGCGTCATGCTGTGGGGATATTTTTCTTCAGCAGGAACAGAGAAGCAGGTAAAGGTTGATGAGAAGATGGATGGAGATAAATACACAGCTCATCCTGGAAGAAAACTTCTTAGAGGTTCCAAATGATTTGAAACTGGCGTGGAGCTTCACCTTCCAGCAGGATCACGACGATCAAAGCATACTGATGTGTTCAAATGATCCAGTCAAAGTCCAGACGTAAATCCATCTGAATATCTGTGGCAAGACTTAAAAACTGATGTTCAAAGATGCTCTCCATACAATCTGACAGAGCGCGAGATATTTTAAGAGGATTTTAGTTTCCAGATGTGCCGAGCTAAACGAGACTCGCATGTGACACTTCTCACTTTTAGTTTTTAATTTTAATTAATTTTTAAAAAATGTGAAACCCATGTGTCATTTCTGTTCCATTTCACAAATATACACCAGTTTGTGTTGGTCTGTCACATAAAATCTCAGTAAAATACAGTGAAGTTTCTGGTTGTTACAAGAATAAATGTGAACAAATACTTTTATAAGGCAGTGTCTTCATCGCCTGGAGACTAACAATTTCCCTGCTTCCTGGCTAAACGTACCTCACAGTCTACAACTAATTTAAGTTAAGATGACATTAGAACCCCCATAACGTAAAAGTATAAAACACTTAAATCCCACACAACATGAATTCCTAACGTCACACACAAGCTGCCAGCATCTTCCACCGATTAATAATAATAATAATATCTGATCCTGTACAGAAGTACTGGTGGGATTTACAGAGCCACTGCTGAAGTAATTTGAACCAAAAGAAAATTTTACAGCTCATCAGTGATTTGTTCAGCTGGTGTAACACTATGTGGATAAAGTGTGAGTTTCTGCATGGGGTTTGAAGCTTTCCAGATAGAAATTTGCCTTCTTTTGTTGCAAACAGAAGCTGGAAAACAGAGGATTTCGCAGGTAGTTGCTATCCTCCACAAAACTCCTCTTATGGTGCTTTGACAGACTCTACAATCTAAATTAGTTTTAAAAAAATTAGATGATTAAAATTACTTAACCAGACAAACTAATAATAGCAGTCAATTATACAGCAAAATCTTACATAGATTAGTGTTTTGGTTCTTAACAAGCAAAAAAAAAAACCCTTGTCAACCTTGTTCAATTGTGCCATTTATCTAAATGATCACCAGCTCCAACTAAAAACTAAGTCCAGCCTTTTATGTGTGTGGTATGTAACTTTTTAGTAAATACGTGTCCACCCCTATACTTCGTCATGATAATCCATACAAAGTGAGAACAAATGCTTGAAAGACAAAAACACCTGCTTGGGAAGTACTGATTGAGAACATAAAAGGCTTGCATGGATGGTAACAACCAAGACAGTTTGTCTGTGATTATAAACATCAAAGCTTTTCAGAGTTTTCCAGAGATGGTTTCTGCCTGACCCAAATAATGCCATAAAACTGATGAGAGTATAATTCCTTCATTATACACAGTAGTCATCTATAGAGTGAGCAGTGTCTTCGGTAGAGCTGTTCATACTTTAGGCAGTATGAAATATGAAATCTATGAAGTATGAATTAAAAATCATAATTAGCTACCTATTTCTGTGATATGATGAAAGATACCGTATGTAGCAACACAGAAAAACGATATAATGACCACTTCGCTACAAGGATAATCTAAGGGAACAGGGGTGAGCTCTGTGGAAGTACATAGGTCACAGACAAAAACGGTTTCTCTGTTGGAAACTGCTGTTGACTATGAATTATGAAACAACGGGAATCTTAGATTTAAGGGAAGAAACAAACCAAACCTGAAGGAAGAGGACACAACACAGTTTTAGACTACTAGCTTGAGCAGAGTCAACAGCCAAATAATGTAATGACCATAGCTCTTTTAGAATAGATTTCATTAATAAAATGCTTTTCTTTTCTGATAATTAGCTGCAGCAGCGACTGTTTTTTTTCTCTGTGTCTGAGCTAAATAAAGGAGAAAAGCTTATCTGCAGCTGCAGTCTGACAGATATCAGTGTAGCTTTAGCCTGAAGTAGCTTTTTAGGGCTAAACAACATGTCGTGTGAAGAGAGGTGTGGCAGATGGTATCCTTGGCATCATGTTTTGACAGCTACATAACTGCAGTGCAGGTAAACTTTCCAGTAAAACAGACTGATTATGCCTGTGGGCATCAGAGTAACAATGCTGGTCAGAAGTGGAGCAGAAATTGCAACCCCTAAGCCAAATGCTGTCAGAATTTTAATGTTTTAAATTACATTTTTTGTCACTAGCGGTCATTCACCACTGTGGTGAATTACAGGCAGATTGAGCTATCTACAGAGAGCTTTCAAATCCCTCCATAGGGTTCTGTTTTGTTAGGACTCCAAGTCCTCCTAAACAACAGTTCTCATGACTTCTTTATCCTTAATGGATAAATCACTTCATAAATCTTCAACTTATGAATCAATATTTGAGATGTTACTACTTTCATCTTGCGTGGGCATTGCGTTATGTAATGATGCCTGAGTTCAGTATTCCAAAGGTTACGCCATCACTCTTTGGCAACTTTTAGCTGCATTCTTGGCTGCCTTGCTGTTACTGTACTTTTATAGTCAAAGTTCAACCAAATTTCTGTCTAAAATGCTCGTTATAGATGTTCTGCTACAAAAGACTTCAAGAATGATTAAAGTGGAAGATGTTCTTTAATGTAAAAGTGGGCCATGCCTTTAACAGTGGAAGTGGACATTTAATATGAAACAATTACTGATGACACCCAATCAAAACATTTGAGGTTTCTCTCTGTTTTCTTACTATAGTTAAGTACTCCAGCACAAAAACCTAAATAAAGCAGAGAGTGACTATAGCTGCTTCCTTCTCTGGTTATAATTCTCTCACATTACAGATTACTCAGTGAAACTGAAACTTACCATAAATCACCATAAATCTGGTTACTTTGTGCTATGATGAGCTTTTAAAACACTGCTTCAGTTACATTTAGCTTTGGTTAAATAACAAACGAAAAGCAAAGCAGTTTCCCAGTTTGTGTTAAATTGCTGAGGAGAAAGTTGGAGCAAAGTTCTCAATTTGCTGCCAGTATGAGTGTAATAACAGCCAAAGCTGCATGCTGACTAAGTAAAAGTTTCCTCAGACGAGCACATTCTAAAAGTATTGGTTCTCTTCTCCTTGACCACTTCGCCAGTTTCAAACCAGACGTTCAGAGGACATATTTGGAACAAAAACAGGACAAAAATTGTTTGTTGTTTGAGCTCACTTTAGTTTGAAACAATGAATGCAAAAAAAAAAAAAAAAACTGATTCCAAAGAAAATTTTGGTTTGATCCTTATTAAAAAAATCTGCTGGCGACAAATCTGTTGGCATTTTCACAGATATCTAATCAGAAAACAAACTGTACCACCGTCTACAGCTGTGTATGCTTTAAAGCTGCCCTCTAGCAGAGATGCAGCACAGCCTGCCAGAAAAAACACAGACAATTACACAAACATTTCAATCTTGCATTTAATTTAAGACACTATTTGCCAGATAAAGCCATACCGCTACCGGCCATGTTTTTCCATGAAAGCCATTCCTTCCAACTTCCACTTATTGCCAAAAGTCATGCACTTTTACGTGTAAACACCTCATACATGAAGCTAATGGTTTTTAGAGAGTTTTTTGTTTTACTATAAAAGTCCTGCAACATTGAACTACTTATTTAATTCTTCAATCATGAAATGAGCTGAACTACTGACCCAGACATTTGCCAGTTTTCAGAACTGTGTTTAAGGAAATAACGTTTAGTTTTAGAGTGTATTTTATACATGATTTGGTGCATATCAACAGAAATTTGGAAATTAGCAGCTTAATTTATTTGACCGCTAAAAACCCAATCGGTCTGACCCAAAAGTGGATAATATGCTGCTTGATTACAAGATTCTTCTGGTTCCACTAGCTCGCTCTGGGAGATTTCTAGAGAGCAAATGTTACCAGTTACAACTAAGCTCTAACAGAAAGAGATATGAATAGCAGACTTGGGTTCCCAGAGAAAATAATAATTTATTCAACTAAGGTCTTAAAAAGGTGGGGTTAGAGGACCCTCTGTATGCATCTGGAAGCTAATTTAAGTTTTTATAAGGTTCACTTTAGATTAATCTAAATGTAGTCCTTAAAAAACCTGAAGTCTAGACTTTTCTAGACAGTCAAGATATTAAAAAATACTTTTAAAACATTTATTTCAGTTTATTTTACCACTCTATAAAACAGTAAATAAAAGCTGCTGGTGTTTGAAAGCAGATGAGACAGCTTTTTACAAACTAATGTCATTTATCTTTTTACAGATTTTAAGATTATATCACAGGTCTCTGCAATTTTATGGGGACGCTGGTCTCCAGGAGGATCACCAAGCATGTGTCACACCTTGGAGAATAACACTCCTAAGACTGAAATATGTTATTTGGAGCTGTGGTTCCCATAGTTGGGGTCAGAACTTCACTGGGAGGGCCTTGGGATAATCCCCAAATGTAAAGTTTGCAATATAAACATTGCTTTAAGTGAAGTTTGTACATTTGAGCCAGCAATTATTGGGGTTTGATGTCTTAGTATCGTTTTAGGTCAGAAGCTGAGAAGTCTGGGAATCACTGATATGAAGTAGAGATGCACAGAGAAATCAGAGTATGTCCAGCTTGTCCAACCACGAATGGTGGTGGGCCCATGGGAAACTCAAACATCTGCTCTTTTATTGCAGTCAGTGAACACACCATATTCAGGTGCTACAAGGATGCATTAACAACAACACTCTTCAGCGTGGAAGTTGTTAGTGAATGAATACAAAGTTTGTTATTTTCAGCATCACTGAGTTTCTGGATGTAAGAATATTTCACTATGGTCTACAGAGGCATGTTGGTGGTTCATTCAGGCTGTTAAAACACCTCAACTTCAACAAGCGATGGTCATTTCACTTTACCATTTGGATCACTTTTATACTGCTTCTGTAGCAGTTTTTGGAGATGTTTTCTAAAAATCGCAAATGGAAAAAGTGACATAGAGCTGCTTTAGCAGATACCAGGAAGGCTATATGTATTACAGCAAAGGATTATTTTATCTTAATCTTTTCACATCTGCCAGGGAAAATGCTGAATTTAGAAATGTTTTGGAAATCTCTGAATCAGTCTAATGGTCATAATTCTCTAATAAAAACACAGACTGCAGTTCAGTATTAATAAATTGCACAAATTTTGCTAATCTACAAATTATTTTAGTCCAATTTAAAATGGTAAAACCCTGTTTTAAAGTGACTTCTCTCTCACAGTATGACGTCGTGAACAAACAGCAGACCTGATTATAATTTTCCCAGTCGACTCCTAGTGAAGCTGCAGAAGCATGAAGCTCCATTGCGGGTTTCACATGCTCCATTCATTCTAAACTCTTTAAAATTTTAGGTTTTGTAAAAAAGGAACATTAAGTAGAAAAGACTATGTGAGACTAACCCACAAAGAATTGAGGCCAGAAACAGATATAAACTGGAGAAATTCAGGCCAACACTCCTGCATAAATCTATTCTCATGGGCAATTGAGTAAAATTTTGCTGCTTCACAATCCTCCACATAAGTGGGAAAAGATACGACTGCATGACAGTAAAATTAGAAATCTGATCACTGCTTTGCACAAAGCACAGCCTACATGAAGGTGAAGTAGTTAAGATTAAGCCTGTAGAACCAATCAAAAAGCCCAATTTGGGAATCAGCCTTAGAGACCCCAACACCCTAAATCAATTCAACACCTTTGGGACCCAGTCAGAGCTTGTAAGACACACATCATGCACTTCCACAGATTAAAGAGGTCCGGATGAGGTTAGGCGTGTACTGGCTGGATCAGAGTGACCCACTTTACATCACACAGATACTTTTCTGTTTTATATACAGTACAGACCATAAGTTTGGACACACCTTCTCATTCAAAGAGTTGTCTTTATTTTCATGACTATGGATATTGTAGCTTCACACTGAAGGCATCAAAACTATGAATTAACACATGTGGAATTATATACTGAACAAAAAAGTGTGAAACAATAGAAAATATGTCTTATATTCTAGGTTCTTCAAAGTAGCCCCTTTTGCTTTGATTACTGCTATGCACACTCTTGGCATTCTGTTGATGAGCTTCAAGAGGTAGTCACCTGAAATGGTTTTCACTTCACAGGTGTGCCCTGTCAGGTTCAATAAGTGGGATTTCAAGCCCTATAAATGGGGTTGGGACCATCAGTTGTGTTGTGCAGGGGGTGGATACAGTACACAGCTGATAGTCCTACTGAATAGACTGTTTTTGAATTTGTATTATGGCAAGAAAAAAGCAGCTAAGTAAAGAAAAATGAGTGGTCATCATTACTTTAAGAAATGAAGGTCAGTCAGTCCGAACAATTGGGAAAACTTTGAAAGTGTCCCCAAGTGCAGTCGCTAAAACCATCAAGCGCTACAAAGAAACTGGCTCACATGAGGACCGCCCCAGGAAAGGAAGACCAAGAGTCACCTCTGCTGCGGACGATAAGTTCATCCGAGTCACCAACCTCAGAAATCGCAGGTTAACAGCAGCTCAGATTAGAGAACAGGTCAATGCCACACAGAGTTCTAGCAGCAGACATATCTCTAGAACAACTGTTAAGAGGAGACTGTGTGACTCAGGCCTTCATGGCAAAATAGCTGCTAGGAAACCACTGCTGAGAACAGGCAACAAGCAGAAGAGACTTGTTTGGGCTAAAGAACACAAGGAATGGACATTAGACCAGTGGAAATCTGTGCTTTGGTCTGATGAGTCCGAGTTTGAGATCTTTGGTTCCAACCACCGTGTCTTTGTGCGGCGCAGAAGAGGTGAACGGATGGACTCTACATGCCTGGTTCCCACCGTGAAGCATGGAGGAGGAGGTGTGATGGTGTGGGGGTGCTTTGCTGGTGACACTGTTGGGGATTTATTCAAAATTGAAGGCATACTGAACCAGCATGGCTACCACAGCATCTTGCAGCGGCATGCTATTCCATCCGCTTTGCGTTTAGTTGGACCATCATTTATTTTTCAACAGGATAATGACCCCAAACACACATCCAGGCTGTGTAAGGGCTATTTTACCAAGAAGGAGAGTGATGGGGTGCTGCGCCAGATGACCTGGCCTCCACAGTCACCGGACCTGAACCCAATCGAGATGGTTTGGGTTGAGCTGGACCACAGAGTGAAGGCAAAAGGGCCAACAAGTGCTAAGCATCTCTGGGAACTCCTTCAAGACTGTTGGAAAACCATTTCAGGTGACTACCTCTTGAAGCTCATCAACAGAATGCCAAGAGTGTGCGTAGCAGAAATCAAAGCAAAAGGTGGCTACTTTGAAGAACCTAGAATATAAGACATATTTTCAGTTGTTTCACACTTTTTTGTTCTGTATATAATTCTACATGTGTTAATTCATAGTTTTGATGCCATCAGTGTGAAGCTACAATATTCATAGTCATGAAAATAAGGACAACTCTTTGAATGAGAAGGTGTGTCCAAACTTTTGGTCTGTATTGTAGACGCAGACAATCTGTTCAGATCAGTTTCCTTCATATTTTCTCACTTTACACAGATTTTTCTAAGACTGATGGCAAACAGAAGTTCTGTCTATGCAACAGCTTCTAGTCTGGGTCAGAAAGAGGCTGAATAATTCAGGTGTTTGATGGATACACAGAGAAACAAATGAAATCCAGCTGAGAGTTGGTGTGTCATCTTTCTTCTGATTTAATGCCCCAGCTACAGTGTTTAATATGAGTAATAGCCCAGCAGCTGAATTCTGTTTGTTATCCAGTTTAGTTTCCCAGCAGTAAGCGACGGCCTCTTTTTGTTATGCTATGATGTGTGATGGAAACTGTTACAGTATTTCAAGAACAATACAATCAGTCATCAATGATTGTCAACTAAAGCCAGAGTGCTTCAGAAGAGCATCTCAGTATTTTTCCTCTGATGAACTAAATGTCTTCAAGTCCTTTTCTGGTTTTATTTACTATTTGGTTGAGATTTACTGTTCAAAGGCTGGATATTTACATTTTATTCTCTTAAACTGCAAATGGGATCCACATTTTCTATTTTTAATGTCTGTGTCTGATATTATGCAGCAAACAAACTCATCGGCTGTTAAAAATTGTTCTACTTTAAATGTTTAAAAGGCATATTATGGCGTAAATATGTTTTTTTGACAAAAACCCTTGATAAAAAATTTCAAAACATTTTCCACCTTTTTTTTTTTCCACACACATCCTGTTCATTTTAACTGAAATTCAAACAAATCTGTTAGAGAAAAATGTAATTAATGTAGCAATAACCTGGTTGTGTAAGTTTTAACACCCTTGAACTTATAGTTTGTTTAGCCCTCTTGATTTCACACCTGCCTGAGATAAACTGAATCTGATTACCCTGACCTCAAGTTCAGCTATTAAAAGTAGGATTTTCTCGACATTTGCATCCTTTATTCAAACCATAGTTTGCAGAGAGGTTACAAAGGATTTAAAGGAGTTGTGTTGCAGGACAGGAGCCATTTCTTCCAAGGAAAGAAGGTCTGGTGAAAATCTACCTAAACCCTGTAGAAAATGTGCTGATTTGATGAAACTGTAGGGAAACCGTTTTATTCAGTACAAATAACTCTGAGCCTCCCCAGACTTACAATGTACCTAGTGTGAAACAAGATGGTGGCAGCATCATGATGTGGGGTTTCTTCTTTTCAGATTGAACTGTGGTTTTTTTTTTTGGCAATGTGGGTATAATTAGAACTAAATGCCAGTCAGTTTTGAACATTTCTGTTCTCTGCAAGAAATAATCAAAGGAGGATAGATTTCAGTTTCCAGGAAGTAAGTCCAAGCAATTGTCAAAATCTAAAGTTATGAGCGGAGTGTTGAACAAAATCCAACTGAAAATCGTTGAGCTCACCTTAAAAGGGCAGTAAAGTCCAGATATCCTCACAATCTGACAGATTTGGAGAACTTCTGCAAGGCAGAGAGGTAAACTATAACCAAGCCGAGATCTGGCATACTGATACTAATCTGAAACTAGGTCAATAAATGTTTTCACAATTTGGATTAACACAAGTTGGGTTTTATATCCTCTCTAGTTGCATCAATAAGTTAGTTAAGCATTAAACCATTACATGCATTTTAACATGTTTCCCCAAACAAATAAAAAAGTTCTCACAATCTAAAAATATGACAAATGATTCCTTTACTTCCTGGTTAAAAAATACAGTTTGAGGATTTGAACTGAAACACCATAAAAGGTTCAACCCTCCTTCTTCCCTTTCTTAAGCTAAGAAAGGAAAAAAGGAGTGAATGATGGATGCAATAGGGGTGATTTAGGCTGAAAGAAGAAAGAAATCAGACAGATATTTGGTGATGTTTATCAGCCAGCGGTGGTGAAACAATGAGTTAAATTAGGACCAGTCTGTTAATTAGATTATTGCTGAGACGTTGGGGAAATGAGTCAGCAGTGTGTTCACAAACCACACAGCTGCAGACCAGCCGACTGCACACATACAAACAAGCTGCATTACTAATTCCACCTCCCAGTGCAGAGAAAACCTGATTCTCCAGATGCTTCCCGTCATCCACATATCAGTCCTGATCCCTCTGTAATGACAAGTCATCCAAAGCTTTCCGTCGCAATCAAATATTAATCTAATAGTCGAAGATATGACAACGAAACAGAAATAAGTGATTGAGCGAACAGGTTTCTGTGGTGAAAGGTCTACACTAGACACTTTGCTAGTTCTGACAACTTCCACAGGTCATCCATCAAACAGACAGGAGACAGCTCCACAAAGCATTGCAGCAAATTGTGAGGAGCTTGGTTCTCAAGGTTAAAGGTTCTGTTGTGTGAGCGATCTTATGACCCAGCTCAGTCAGTACCTTTCAAGGTAGTCGGGTGTCGATGCTTCCTCTAGGAGTTGTATCTGGTGGCGAAAGAGCAATACTTGGATCAATAAATAATGTAGACGGTGGCGCAGTTGGTAGCACTGCTGCCTTGCAGCAAGAAGGTCCAGGGTTCGATTCCCGGCCGGGGGTCTTTCTGCATGGAGTTTGCATGTTCTCCCCGTGCATGTGTGGGTTCTCACCGGGTACTCCGGCTTCCTCCCGCAAGTCCAAAAAAGCCCTTTTTTGGGGTTTAAATTGGTCCCTCTAAATTGCCCTTTTGGTGTATGAATGTGTGTTGGGGCATGGGTTGTTTTTGTGTTTCCCTGGGGGATGGCTTGGGGAACCTTTTTCCAGGGTGCACCCCGCCTCTCGCCCATAGACTGCTGGAGATAGGCACCAGCTTCCCTGCGACCCACTATGGAATAAGCGGTAGAAATGACTGACTGACTACAACTTTGAGCAATATGATGCATTCAGATTGGATCCTAGCCAACTGATAATGGGAAAAGTCTAGTCTAACTGGAAAAAATAGGCCTGACTGCGGACTTTGTAAATTTCTTTTTTTTTATACTCTAGTTTTAGAGTAATGTGTCTTTAATAGTCAAGTCAAGTTTATTTATATAGTTTATTTATAATTGTTTATTTATAATACTAACATTTACCCTTGGAAACTTGCAACCCCTTGAAGCTGCGAAAAGTGAAAATACAGCCTAAATAACAAGTTGCACATCTTAAACCATCAAGTGTTTTTTTCATTCCACAAATGGAAAATACAGAGAGAACCAACAAGCTGATTTAGTTGTTTAATCAGTTACTGAGTGAACGATTTAGTTCAGACCAGCTAGGAAGATTTAGTAGGATTTTACATCATTCAGCAATACTATGGTAACACGGAAAAGTAGTTTGATAAATACTAACAATTGGCTAATATGGCGTAGCTTATTAATTATAACAATGTATCGATCTGCAAGCAACTTGTTATAAAATGCTAACACATCCAGAGTGGAAATGTGAGTAAATGTCTTGGTTTCATCTCAGAATCATTTTCACTCAATCTGGATTTGGTCTCATCTTTTAACGCAAACAGCAAAACCGTGGCTCTGCTGCATGACAGCCTTGGTAGAAACTCAGAACAAAATAATTTTAAAACTCAGCACCTGAATGTATACAGTCGGGGAGAAAGCTTCTTGGAATGCATTTTTTGCATTGTTGTGGAGAAAGTTTGGCCGACTTCTTTGCAAAATTGTTTTTGTTGAGCCATCTTGCAGGGGTTTGAACCAAAAAATGCCTATCTGAGGTCACACCACAGCATCTCCATTAGATTCAAGTCTGGACTTTAACTAGGACACTATAACCTTAAATTAGTTTTTTCTTTTTTAAGCAATAGATAGGTGGAATTGCTGGTTTGCTTGGATAATTTTTTTGCTTCATGGTCTAAGTGGCTTGAGCTCAATGTCACAAACATTGAGGGTCGGATACCTAGCAGGGCTTGGGTCGAGATGAATTCATGGTTCCATCAGTTACAGCTAGTATTCCAGGTCCTGAAGCAGCAAAGCAGCCCCAGATTATCACAATACCACCACCCTGTTTGACTCATTGGTATCATCTTGTTTTTCTGAACTGGTGTTGATGGAAAGGGATGCAAATTTTCCAAAAAGCTCAACTTTTGTCTAATCAGTCCACAGACATTTTTCCCCAAAAGTTGATCTTCAAGATTTTTGGTAAATTTGTCACAGAACTTTATGTTCTTTATGCTCAACAGTGAATTTTTGACGTTAACTGAAGCAAATAAGGCCTGCAAGGCTCGACATGTTGCTCTGTTCTTATGTGAGCCCCTGATGAGTCGTCTGTGCCCTCTTGGAGTAATTTTGGTAGGCTGGCGACTTCAGGGAAGATTTTCCACTGTTCTAGTTTTCTTCATTTAATAGATAATGGCTCTCACTATGGTTCAATGGAGTCTTAAAGCCTTAGAAATGGTATTGCAACCCTTTCCAACCTGATAGATGTCAATGACTTGAATTCCTTTAGATCGGGAATCGATGTGCAGCTTTTTCAGGTATTTAAGCTGTCAGACAGGCGATGTCTTGACTCCGGATCTCAGGACATAATCGGGCCTGGTTGTGGCTTGGTAACTTACACTCTGCTTTCAAAGAGGTGAGGTTAATCATCATTAGTTCATGATTTAACAAGAGGGCAATTATACAGACATGGTTTGGATAACTTTCAACGCCTAAATAAAATCCTCTGAAAACTGCTTTGTCATTTATTTAGATTATTTCTTTTATCTAAGCTTAAAAGGTTTGATAAAAAGTAAAACGGAAAGAAATCTGTAAATGGGAAAAATTCTTTTGTCATGGACTGTAGATGTTGTGTCATCACCAACTTTGCTCTTGAGACAAATTTTCTTCTCATTCCGATTTATCATTGCTCCCTCCACTTCTTTCTTAACACAGAGGTACTTTGCCTTTTGACACATCTTTCCCCAGATGCCTTGTTCCAGCTGGTCTGGGACTTATTTCTCTCTCAGCAGGCATTTGATTATGAGGCAAAACACTGGATGGTGGCAGATGAAAAAAATGGCCCAAGATCAAAAATGTCACCATTTTTTTCTTTACAGAAGAATGTACACATGCAGCAAATTCACAGCTTGGAAACAGAATGATTATTGTGGACTAAAGGAAACTTCAAGAGATCAGGGCTCATATTCTCAGAGTCCTCTCAGAGAGCTCCCATCTTAGCCAAAAAAGTTCTGCCAAGGCCTCCCAGCTTAAGAATGATTCACTTTGCTGCTGAGAACGACTCTGAGCAAGGAGATGACTGAACTTCCCATCTTATTGAATAGGTGTGGTTGACCCTGTTGCTAGGTGTGATGCTGTCTTCTAAGAGCTGTGATTGGTTGTGAAAAGAAAGAACTAAAAAATAAAACAAATGTGCTCCTAGTAATCTATGGAGAGAAATTAAACGATGATAGAATTTAGACTGGATTCAGAAATGTTCAGAAATCATGATGAGTTGGCAACATTAAATTCATTGTCACACAGCATTAACATGTATGAACGTAGCTTATTTACATGCTTGTTATGTTTACTCTCCATGCTGGTCGTTTTCATACTGAATCTATTTCATATTAATATTAAAATTCAGCATTTTGCTGTGATTGCCCTCTTGTATAATGAGGTTTCGTTTGATAAAATGACCAAAATAAAACTGAGAACGTGGAGAAACCTGAACTGAACAGAGGAGCAGAGCCTGCTGGTAGAGGAGAAGAGAGGAGTGTTGAAAGGTAGATGTGGTCCTGGGATCACGGCGCAAACAAACAGGCATTCCCAGCGGATCAATGCGTCGTTCCCTTTGCTTTCAGCACCAGACTGGGATGTGAGCAGCGCTGCTACCTGCTGCAATCAGAAGATAGAGGGGAGATAGTAGCACACCAAAGAACTTCTCCACAGACGGGAGCGTTGTAGATGACCATTTAAGCTTAGGCTGCTGACATCATCATGTACAATACTAAAGAGTATTGTACTGTATCTCGTCTAGAGTTTGTACTTTTTTTCGAGTTTTTTCAATTTTTTCCAAATTTATGTTTTAAAGTATTTTATAGTCTATACAGTCTGTTTCTGTTATTTTTTTTATTCTTCCTAATATTACTTTAATCTTTAATCTGTCCTGCAGCTGAAACGATTTTATTTCTCTCTAGGGAGATGAAAAGGGAGTTTTCCTCTCCACTGTCTCTACATGCTCATCCAGGAGGAGTGAATGCTGCAAGTCAGACTCAATGCAGTCTGCTAGGTTAGATAGACAAACTTTTAACCAATTTGAATAATAAACTGAATCCGACGGCACTGTTTGATAGTTAGGAATAATTGGAATGAATGTACCCAAGTTGAAATCTGTATGATTTGATTGAATTGACTTGTAAAGTGCCTTGAGACGACATGTGTTGTGAATTTGCGCTATATAAATAAAACTGAATTAAATTGAATGATAATGTTAATCTTATATCTATATTATTAACTGTATGAATGTTATAGACGTTTAAGTGCTCATTTACTCGACTATTAAGGGGGTGGATCCCTGCACCATCGAGCAGGTATTGTTTTATTAATTCACTGTTCATTCTCCTTTCTCTCAGTTTTTCCACCATCTTCTCTGCTTGTAACACTCTCAGGCTCACTAAATGTCCTCCTCACTACTCTTAACATTTCCTCAAGTTAGGAACTCTCTTAAGGCCTAAGATGCTTCGTGAAAAACGTTTATCTTAAAGAGGGAAATTTGTAAGAAAAATCTTAGAATTCAAGAAATTAAAAGATTTTTCTTAGAATGACGTCACTAGGAGCTACTGTACTTTTAGTCTTAGGATTCTTTGTGGATACGGGTCCAGGTTGGTTGGCTCAATCATCTGGGAATACAGAATAACAAGACCAGGTTTTCTTGCCAGACAATATGAATGTTCAAATATTTCTTAAAAATTTTTAACCTATGTTAAAGTTATTTTGAGGTCTGCCAAGAGTTTTTAGTAATGATGTCCTCACGTTTCTTATTTTCACAGAAAAAAACAGATTTAAAGCCATTAGAGTAGATGCAACCTGCCTTTATGTTTGAAATCTTGTAGTTAACTTAATTTGAAAAGATCAGGAGTTGAAAACAGCTGACATCAAGCAAAACTGCTGATTTTGGTGGGAAAACTCTTTAAAGGCCAAAGCATAGAGTTTAGCAAGTGTTCATGGATTTTCAGATAAAGAGAAGAAATTAAGCTGAGATAAGCTATCTTTGGAATTTCCATGTTTTATTCAACAACTATTTAACACATGAAGCTTTTATGATCCACACGGTTTGCTCTGATCCCTTTACGACTAACCTTCAGGATTTTTACGTCCAATAAAAAAGGTCAGCACGACATGTGGTGTTGCACCTTTGGCCTCTTTCACACCAGCCTTCCTAAAATTACATATCCTGTGTTTGTCATCCGGTTTCATGCTTTTGAACAGAGTCATCTCATTGTAACACCGCCTGTCAAACTGGGCCCACGTCCTAAATTACTAACGTGTTCATGTCCAAGACAAGTTTAGCTATTCCTGTTTTAGATCATTCCATCGCTGTTAGAAAAAATCTTGTTTCTCTATTTATAATTACTTTGGGTTTCTTGAGAGAAGCAGCTTAATAGATCACCCTTTACATCTGTCTGGGGTTTCATTGGTACATTTCCAGTGAAAAGTATCAAAAAGAGCATGTAACTTTGACCAAACAGTATAAGTTTAAATTTAGAAGCAAGATGTCTACTGTCAGACAAGGTTTCTGTCCGACAGTAGCGATTGGCAAGTATGACCATCAAGACACAGATTGTGTAGAGCAGTGACCAGTAATGTGTTGTCCTAGTAGAACAGCCACATTTCTAAGAGACTGTCTGTTTAACTGGATTAAAGCCCAGATCCCACCACAATGCATGATATGTATTAAGATAATAAATAAAATGACTTAAGAGCTGAACATCAAAGGCTCCTGAGAACATACAACAAAAGTGTTGCTTGGGTTGATGGATGTTCAGATAAAACCCAATGATGTTGCCAGACCAAGAGGTAAACATCTACCAAATGCTTTCCAGCAATCAAGACAGGTGCTGTACAGGAAGATCCTGTACTAGCAGTAATTCAGAATATCATAAATATTTATACAGAGGCTTCATAAGCAAGTAGTGGTGAGAACATTAGTACAATTTAGGCATGTGTTTCTTCCTGGTGTCAATATATACTTAAGTCTTGAAGGTTTTGGTTTCATCATACTGTTCTCGCTGCCTAAACTCCTTAACGACAGACTGGAAAAAGGCCCAGAGCGATTGGTTTTGTCAGGTTGAATAGACCATCTTGTAACAGACACTTTTTTTAAGACAAAATGCAGCTATTGGGAAGTGTTTCTAGTTGCAAAAAAATAAATAAAATAAATCTTAACAGTTATGGTGTGGAAACTAAAGGAGCATAACCCGCCTTGACACACTTGTCACGTCCCTGAACGACAGCCGCAGGGACAGTTCTGGTACATATACACTTGTATTCATACCGAACCACAATGTTTCATTCAGATGTTGGCAGCTTTCACTTCAGCCTCAAATGGGATGACAATGGGGGGGCTTTGTGCAGTCTACTTAAAACAGAAGAAGAATGGGTAAAGTGATTTTTAACCTGAAAATCAACGTGGTTTTCTGTCCTTGTTGTACCCAGGAGAAAATGTATCCAAATAGAGAAAACGGCAAAATTTCTGCTCATGATCTGACCTGTGTGTTGTTTATCTGCTGCATGTTTAACTCCACCTTTTGAATAGTAGTTTTATTGCCACTGTTGATGCAGACAGTCAGAATGGTCACAAAAATCTCAGCTGGATTTGAATGTCCTAATGAACCACAGTGAGCAGGTACAGACAATAAAAATGAGGGTTAAGGAAACAGAGCGGAGAGGGAGGTATGAATTAGGCCTTGGTAATAACATTTTAAAACTAAAAATGTAAAATTAAGCAGCCATTTGCAGACTCTACGAAGCAGAGTTATACGAGATGGGCAGAACAGCAAACAGGCAAAACATTTTACAGAAATGCTAAAACAAAGGTTTCTGAAGGATTACAGATGACATCAACCAACAGGGTTAACTGCTCAAAAGCTGTCAGCAGACTGAATGGGTTCGCACATAATGTGGCGTCCTTAGAGACTAAGGCTGTGCAGCTGTCATAGCAGACTGCATTTGGCGGGAAAAACACAAACACAGGACATCTTAATTTGGTTTGAGCTTGTCGACTCAAGAAATATCAACAACCACAACAATTGTTTGACTCAGTATCTGAGAGCCAAAACAAAAAAATGTAAATTTGTCAGGGGAATATTATTAAATATGAATTTAATAAGATCTCAAAGGGAATCCTTTCAACAAACTTAAAGGGCAGAAAACACGACTGAACTCTGTATTGAGGAAACATAAATAAAAAGCAACTGATTTGCTTTTAGTGGATTAAGAAAACATTTTTGCTTGTAAATTATAAGAGACGGTGCTGAATAAACAGGAGTGTTACTGCTTTTTGTTTTACGAGTTTATTACGACCCACTTGTGTGTTTGACATGAAAATCAAAGTTTATAAAACAAAAACGTTAGGAAATATCTGACTTCCCTCTTTCAACATTAGCAAACATTGATTAGTTGTCATGGTGATTTCTAATATTTGGTCTCAGCTTTGGTGCACTGAGTTCGGTTATGTGATATGTTATCCACTGAAACCTGCACTGTATCGTGTGTTGCTGGTAAAACATCGTTCAGAAACTGGATGCATTCAGACTCTGTGTATTATGTCATAAGCTAGGGATGGAAACAAGGACATAGGGAAAATTCTGCCTATGAAAGCTTCTAGTGGCAGTTTTTTTTTTTTATTCCTGCTTGTTCATGAAATCATAGTTGGACGTTTCTCTGAATTTGACTCTGCAGGCCAGCTTTTCCTGATGACCTACATCAAAACCGGTGCCAAAAACAAAATCATGACCACATGGATGTGAATGAAAGTTTTTTACCCTAAACCCAGTCAGCAGTCAACTGCTGACAAATCTTTTACTGAGAACTAATCTCTGGGAATTATTGTACTTACAATGTTTTCAGTTATTACATGGACATTGCTTTATCCTTCAGCTTCTATAATCTATTCAGGAAATAACATTTTCTCACCTTCTACATCACCTGACCTAGCCTAAACTAGTTTTAAGAGACTTAGCCAGGTAATCTGGAGCAAACTAAACTTATACAATTTATTACTTGTGCTGTATTACCCAAAATATGAAATGAAAAACTTAAATTGGCAAACAAGGTTTTGCAAATTGCAATATGAACAAATTACCACAGCTCAGAAAGTTAACAATGTTGGTCTGTTTTATAACAAGATGGCTGTAATTCAGTTGCCACAACAAAAGCAAAGAAAAACACTTGGGAGGGGCAAACAACATCTGTAAACCTTCATCAAACAAACATGATAAACAGAAAATGATTCCTGCCTGAATATCAAAGAACCAAAAACTGTTTCAAGTCGGCAGAAACATCAGTTTCTGTTTTATTTTTAAAGTTTTTGTTTTGAATTAACTTAAAGTCCAAAGGTATGATTTACCAAAGCTTGTCTTTGGAGTCATTAGTAGTCAGTATCTTACCTATAGTATTTTGCCATCTTAACCTGACCAGAGAGCAAAGCTAATAGCAGCAGATTGCTCTCATTTTAAAACTACTCCTCATTTCAGTGGTGGATCCAAATGCTGTTTTACAAACCTCTGTAATGTAATGTCATTTTTTCTGCAGAAAGGTCCATTACCGACCACATAAGTTTTCCATATGGCCCATTAAGATAAGATAATCCTTTATTAGTCCCAAAAGTGGGAAATTTAGGTCGTCACGGCAGAAAGTGGACAGTATATAAAACAGTAGTGTAGAGACACGAAACAAGCTAACTAGAAATGTAAATGTAAATATATATTATATATATATATATATATATATATATATATATATATATATATATATTAGTGGGCCGACATGATTTTCAGTTTAAATAGTGTAAATAACAGTGTAAATAACCACAGAAATATCCATATAACCATCTGATGTAAAAGTTAAGGCAGCGTAAAGCAGTGTTTCCCATCTCTGGTCCTCAGTGCACTTTGACCTGCTTGTTTTACATATTATCCTGCTCCATTACTCCTGAATCATGCTGGTGAGTGATTTACAAGCTTCTAAAGAATTGATGTCAAGTCTTTGAGGTAACTAAGGTCTTAGCATTACAGCACACCCCACAGTAATTTGTGTCCCTAGTGAAGATGTGCTGTAGCTTGAATTTTGCACACAAACAAAAAACCTGAACCCTTTATTTCAGTAAATTCAAATGGGGAAAAACATCAATGCTTAGATTTTTTTGATTTTACTAAGAGCTGGCATCACATTTTTTGATACCCTTATTTCCTATAAAACATGTGAGCATAAAACACAATCATCCTTTCATTTATACTTAAGTTAATCAGTTTAGTTAGTAACTTGTGACTTCTGTTTTCTCTGTAGTATAGATGGGTTGTGACACAGAGGCTCATTTTAGCCACTATTCAAAATGGGAAAGATCAGAACACTGAAGCTGTGATATAAATGGACCTGTTGTCCTGCTCTGGAACCTGAATGACTGAACCCAATGTTTTGTGCCATGTTTCATACAGATGAAACACTGTCAAATATTTGCTACGCTGGTGCCAGCTTGAGCTGCTTTTCTGTGCAGTTTCCATGTTGATGATTAGAGCTTAGGTGCAGGTGATCAGGTTCCCTCACATCATCCAAATCAGACAAGATTTAAGTCACTCATTTGTGGTTTTCTGCTGTGGAAATTATTTGTGCCACTACCATTTTAAATATATTAAATATAACCAGCCTTTTCTTGTGACCACAGGGAGGCTTTTTGAACTTTGGATCACATTTATATTTTGAAACCCTTAAAATTATAATAGCAGAAACAAAAAAGATTTTAGCAGAATAAACAACACAAAAACCACCATTTATTTATTTTTCACTTGGGTAATGGTAAGAGACCTGATGGACTTTTGAAGACCTACACTAATTTGTTAAATTAAAGATAATGCACTTTTTGTGAACATCTGAAGATGTGTGTGTGGGGTTGGCCAACATCACTCAGGTCCCTTGCTGCTCCACTGGGTGAGACGGACAACAGGCACAAGGGGAGGACCACACAGTGCTAATTTTTATTGGAAATATCACATGACATGGTTCATGTTGTGCACAATGCCTTCACGCAAAGGGGGCAATGCACTTTATTTTCCAGATTTAACAAGTTACCTAATTTTGCTAAAAAAACTAAACAATGAATAATATAAAGGGTTAGGAACGCAGGTGTAAAATAACATTCACATGAACCGATGGCAGAAATCTGCTGTGGAAACCCACTATGACTGGGAATTTTTTCACTTTTCATGAAATTCTCTCCATATCTTCCATCTTCTGCCATACGTTAGAGTAGCATCAGAGCCAGGGACTTAAAAACCTCAACAAGCTGATAAAGAAGGTTGGCTCTGTTCTGGGGACTTCTAAAACCTCTGCAGATGATTGTGCAAAGAAGGATTCTTCATAAAATACAGAACATTATGGAGAACCCTGAGGATCCTCTTCATGAGACTGTCGTACAGCAACAAAGTGTCTTCAGTCAGAGGCGTCTTCAGATCTGCTGTAAGACAGACCGCTACATGAGATCCTTCCTGCCCACAGCCATCAGCATCAATGGTTCTTTGACGAAACCTGCATAATATGACCTACAATATTTAATTTCCCTTTGGGATTAATAAAGTTTTATTGAATTGAATTGAGGTAACTCAGACAGCTGGCTACTGCTGTTAGGATACTGCTGATGATGGCTCCACAGAACCCCAACTTCATAAGCCTGGTCTGTTCTTTTACAAGACATCTGGGCAACAGACAAGGAATGTCGCCTTTACATGACATTACAGCCCTCCACTGAGTAAATACAAACAGTTTACTCATTATCTAACATGATAATGACCTCATCACCCTCCTCTCATCATCACTCTTCAGCTGAGGGGAACCACTTAACACCAACAACCGCATAATCCATTTCATTATCCCCACAAAGCAACAGCGCCCTCAGTGTTCCAGATAATTAACATCATTTAGAAATAATTATCATATGCGGAGCAGATGGAGAGCACCATCAATGTTGCTGATGTGTTTAGCCAGTGTAGGTGTGAGTTGAAAGTGTACTTCTGTATGTGGTAAAACACTGAAGATCGTGTTTGTCTCCATTAATGGAGATTCAAAGCAGCTTCTTCACTGAGGGGATGCTTTTTATCGTTTCCTGTATGCATAAAAACCAAGGGTGTTGGTTTTTCCTATATCTCTATACAAGTAATTGAGTGTGTAATTGTGTTTTTTTGGGTTTATCTTTACAATATAGAACAGAACCTAGTTTTTTTGTCATTTTTTGCCGATTAACAGCTTTATTCTCTCGTTGATAACTAATTTCCATTTGTTTATTCCTCTGTTCTGTTAACATGCGTTTAAGGTCAGCTAAATCACAAAGACCCATTCTAAGTTGTCATTAATTTATGAAAAGATGTCATATTTGTAACAGTCCTATATGGATGGCAGTCCTGTAATTTTCTGCCAAAATTAAAACTAGAGCGTTCAGAGAAAATGTTGTCCTGCAGGATAGTAAGTGACAAACCTGTAGGAAACTATTCGCCCTTTTCCAAACAAAGGAAAATCATCATACCAACTTCTTCTCAAAAATTAAGTCCAGAAATGGGAATGTTGCTGTGGTAACGGCTCTGTTTTCAGGAGTATTTACAGCCTGGAAATATTTGTCCCTGGTGCCTTCTCTGGCGAGTCATCCTGCATACTCCAGCACACAAACACACGCACCCCCCTCCCTCTCTCTCTTGAAGAAACATTTAAATCATGGCAGTGGATTATAAATATGGCAAACAGTCTGACAATGGAGAAACTGCTCTAAGGCAACATCTGTAGGATCCTAAGTGAAGGAAACTGGGCCCTGAAGTATTTCTCTTATCCTGCCACTCTACACATAGCTTTACAGCACCTGGCAAACGTATTTACACCTCTTTTTTGCATTTAGCCACGTATATGTATGTATATCAGTGGGCTTCATGTGAAAGACCAACACAAAGTGGCAAATAATTGTGAGGTACTAGGAAAAATGACTAATTGTTGCCCATGTAGCACAATTATTGTTCCTGATGAAGAAAAGTATACACACACAACATGATTCTGTCATCACCATGTTTCGTTTTTAGGGTTATATGTTCATGGTGATGTGCAGTTCTACTTTCTGCCGCATAGACCATGTTAAATGTAAAAAAGCTGAATTTTGAGCTCATCTGACCAGAGCACCAAAATGTTTTCTTTCTGTCCTCTACTTGGCTTGTGGAAAACTGGTAGCTTTCCTTTTGCTTTTCCATGGTCAGATTTGTGGGGTGCCCAACTAATAGTTTTCCTGTCAGCAAATTGCACCACCTGAGCTGTGGATCTTTGAAGTTCCTTCAGACCTACCATTGGCCTCCTGACTGCTTCTCTGACTAATGAGCTCATTTTTCAGAATAATGTGCTACTATGTGTTGGTGTATTACATATAGTGCATTGATATTTGTAGCTGTAAAAGTAAATGATTATAGATTATACAGTTTAAGGAATATGAATAATTCTGAAAGGTACCGTATCTAAAGATCTTATTCCACTCATTTCAAAATTTTGGTCAAAGCTTTCTCTAAAGAGGCTCCAGTTTTTAAAAGCACCCGTATGAGTGGTGTTTAATACAAAATATCAGATGGAAGTTTAATCTCCTTGGGGGCCACATTACCTAAAGAGACCCTGTAATCATCTGTCTAGGTCTGGACAATGATGCTTCTGTGACATCAGGGGTCTCAGGTCAAAATAGCCCAACAAAAAAACTGCAAAATGCCAATCTGGATTCCAGCCCGGTGACGAATGCGTTGATGGTTCATTAGCCCGTCAGTCTGAAGGCTAAGATGGAGACTGGTAGAATGAAGCACATACCATAATCATCTCCAACCGAAATCACACACTGAAACTGATTTTTTTTTTTCTGTGCATATGCATTCCACCTTTTATAGTGGGAAAGAAAATGGAAACATCTTTCAGTCCTGATTGGGAACATGTTGAAGTTTGCTGATTGATAAATTACTTGAGTTTGAAAACATGCTTTAAGCTGTGAAAACATTCCTAAAGCTGTAGAAAATTATTCGGGGGCTGTGAAAAGCATCAGCACAAATAATTAAAACCATATTAAACCAAAGGGACCAGCAGGGATTTCATCGTTCACTCCAATGTCAGAGCATCAATGATACAGCAATGAAGCACAAATGTTCCAAAGCCTTTGGAATTCTGAGTTTTAGCATCCTGGAGAGGACACCGAGGATTACTCGGACACTGATAAACTCTGTGACATGACTAAAACCATCATACAGCAATCTTGCTAAAAAGTATCTGAGACACTCTTAAGCTCATTAAGCAAAAAGCAAAGAATTGCAAACTTTCCAGAGCTCGAGGAAGGCTGTGTCAGTGGCCCAGAGGAACCCACTGCCACATAATTAAAACCATTGTCAGCTGACAGGTATGTCATCATGCACTCCAATGTGAAGGTGTTTAAAGGAATGAAGTTCAAACTCTCTAGAGCTTCGAAAAGGCTCAGAGAAACACATTGGCTCATAAATAATTTACACCCATCGTAAAACAGCAGCAATGAAAGGTGTCTCATCATGCACTCTGATGTCAGGGCATGAAGCTCAGAGCAATGAATTGCAAACTTTCCAGAGCCTGATGAAGGCTTTGTTTTACCATCAACATTCCCATTTTCCATTACAAAACTGTGCTTTGTGCAGTGACTCCAAGAGCAGTCCAAATTTGTATCCTCAGAGATCTCTGTGTTAAAGCGAGTTGCTTAAAACATCCTCCAGGTCTTGGGTGGTTTCAATGCATGTACTATTAAACAAAGTGGTTTCACAGAAAGAAAACTGAGGTTTTGGTGAGATTATGCAACAAAAATCAAAAATAATCTATGCAAACAGACATCTTTTCATGCTTTTATGTAAAGGTGTAATACATGTGTATAGCAAAAATTTCAGTTTTAAAGCACTAACAAAAGTCTTAAATAACTAAACTCCTACCAAAAAGTAAAGCCGAGTTGCAAACTCAAACTTCTAAGCTAATAGACTGTCCACCAGCAGAATAAAATGAGAACTTTCCATGTAGCAGACAGAGTGCACATACCGTCCAGCAGCTGATAGGCAGAGGAGTGATGGCAGCACAAACGGAGTACGAGGAGAGATAATCCAAAGAACCAGGGAAGAATGCTGCAACAAAAACACAACGGAAGAGTGAGGAAAAACTAAGTACAGCCAAGTCAAATCAACTTATTTTGAGAAAATATGCAGTGTTTCATTTACTGTGAAGTCATCTTCACTGATGGAGAGCTTAAATCCACACTGAAAGTTGCCTTTTCATTTATTTGGAAGTGACAGAGAGAGAGATGGAGTCCACTCTGTCCCTCTTTCACTCCCTCCAAACTAAAAACTTCTCACTCTCCTCCTCCTCACTCTTGCTCTCCCTCTGGTTCCCAGTCAAACAAAGGCAGCTTCAGTGCATCAGGACTGGAACTGAAACCCGACTCCCCCCTCCCCGTTCCTCCACGGACCACCGCTCTCTAATGCAGCCCTCCCCTCAGACATCACAGCACCAGATACAAATTAACACACTCCAGTTGAGCCGGCCCTCCTCCCACAGTTTTCCTGCTCCTCCTTTCACCGTTGTGGTTTCTCTCACTTCACCGGAGCTAAAAAACCTTTTCCTTGCGTGTCCTTGACATGTTGTGGGATGAACACAGTGTTTGCAACATCAGAAGCCTTTTTGATTAGGGAAATGCTCAGTGCAAACTCCTACACTGAATGAGCATGGGAACTCAAGTTTATCAAACCCATGCAGAAGCTCCCCAAGTAAGGTATTTGATTTTCCACTGGCTTCAAAATACAAACTAAATCAGCTGTAACTGCTAGTTTCTTATTACAGAAACTTTATATGTCTATAATTGTCTGTTGACCAAATCATAGAATCATTTGTAAAAGTTCCCTCAAACTTTCAGCACAGTCCTGCAGAAAAAAACAAAAACCACCATCGATGCTTTCATAGGATATGAGAGAAAGAAAGTAACATCCAGGTGCTGCCAATTACAGGATCTTTTATACCTAATAATGAGCAAGTGAGACCACCTCTGTACAATCAGGGGTTTTAGTAATTTGCTGGTCTGAAGGATACAGATATATGTTAACTCAATGCCAGCTGGAAACAGATCAGTGATGTCCTTAGAGAAACAATTGTTGCTACAGATCAATCTGAGAAGACTTGCACGTAGAGATGTACCGAGAAGTCAGCTGGAGCCCAGAATAAGCTCATTTTTAGCCTGATTTACCCCGACAGGTGACTGGTGCGTTGGTAACTATAAAATAGACTTTTTTTTCAAATCACTTAAAGTTATATACTACAGTTAGTCCACCTGAATGGTGCCGATTACTTTATAAAGACAACTTGATGTTACCTATTTTAAATATTACATGTCCTGACATATATGTCATTCATTAAGGCTGCGAGAGAGTGTAACTTTCTGCAGATACCAGGAAGGCCGATCGGACTTACTCCATTTCATCTTTCAGAGCTTTCGATCTCTGTTATGGAACATGTTGGATTTGGTGACGTCCATCAGCGCAAAAAACCCTAAGAATAGTTGCCAATCTTCCTAGGTATGTGTGTTCCCCAAGTCAGATCATGCAATGTTCAGAGAAATTGCAAAAAAAAAACTTGAAAGCTCCATCTTGGACTCTTCAGGCCTTAGTTGGCTTAAGTTGTGCTCAGAATGATGACTTGAAAAACACAGAACAAGTAAGACTTATTTGAAAGGCCTGTCAAGAAATCTTTGAAAATATGGCAGCACAAACTAGGTTTACAACAAAATGAACCCCAAGACATGAAACTGAAGTACAATGTTGCCTGAATGTAAAAGCACAGTATCAGCACACGCAGTTTACACCAACTAAACTCTGGGGACATCTGTCAGATGGCTTAAAGTTGGCCAAACTGGATCACCAACAGGGCAAACACCTCAAACATAGCGAAACATCAATAACATAATGGCTAAAAGAGAAAAAAAAAATACCTAAAAGTGTTTTAATGGTCCAGTCCAGACCTCAGCCTGACTGAAAAGCAATGGTGACACATTAAGAAAGCTGTGCATAAACAAATGCCAACAAACCTCAATGTACTAAAGGAATATGGTAAAGAAGAGTGAGCAAAAATTATCCCACAATGACCTGAAAGATGGATGAAGTATTACAGAAAATAACTGCTTCCAGATTTTACTGCTAAAGGTTCTTCTACAAGCTACTGAATCACGGTGCCAATTTAGTTTTTCCCATGACTGTAATGGTACTGTTGGAAAAAAATGATCCTCCCCAGGATTAAAGCGCAGAAATACAGTACAAGACTGTTTCTTTCCTGTCTTCCCAGCTCTATTCATAGCAGCAGGTTTGGAAGTGAACCATCAGCTCAACTCACCTATTTAAAGTGAATCCCATCTTTTTAAATCTGAAATAACAATTCACTGCTGTAAAAAGAGTTACAGAAAGCCAAATGTAATCTGCCTGAAACGCAGGAACGACCTCCAGTCTAGCTGCAGGAGCCAGAGTGGTAGAGTGGAGGACAGATAAGGATGTGTTCGAACCTCGTCTCTGACAGGTCAGACAGATAAGACTCATCATGGTCCATGAGCGACGCCGTTAAAGAGATGTCATTGGTCTTTGCTGACATCCTACAGATTGACCACTACTGCTGTCGAGTGACATTCCAGTGAGGACTGGTATGTTGCCACCTTTGACGAAAGGCTCTCCAAGGGCAAGGCTAAATAGAGTATTGATTGTCCTACAGCATCTATATTTCTCTACTTCACCTAGTTTTCAAAATGTGGCGGTGTGTAGCTTAGTGGTGGAAGGTGTGCCCCCAATGCAGAGGCTGTAGGTTCTCAACCAAACGGTTTGGAGGGTTCGATTGGCAAACTTGGGACCTTAGCTGCACCCCCTCGCTTTCTGCCCATTTCATCTCTCATTACTGCTCCACCTGTATGTTTTCACACAGTTGGCACACCCCATGGCAACTATGTGAAAGGTGTCCGCCTCTACTCGTCAGTTTAGGACCAACACAAAGAGAGACATTTTAAAAGGGAACATATCATGCAAAATCCCCTTTTTTAGCCCTTAAATATATTTTGGTTTCTATGTAGAGTCTGTAGGGGTGCAGAAAAGGTTAATTTAGTCTATCCAAGTGCTGCGTAGATAACTTTATATTCTGTTAGGGTCATCTCTAATGGCTCTCGGTCTGGGTCAGATTAACATGTAAGGCTGGAGGGACAAGTCTTCCGTTGTGGACATCTTTTAATCATTTTGGAAATAAAACAGTTTTGCGCCACTAGGTAATTTAAGCCGCTAGATAACTGTTCCTGCGTTATTCCACTTCAAACAAAAATGGCCGAACAGGTTAAAGTTCAGCGCTCTTTGACCTGGAGGGAGGTGGGCTGTGAATTGCATCTGTAGCATTTAAAGAGACCGCAGCAAAATGAGTTGCTCTCAAAAGTAAAAGAGGGGGCTGAGGAGCTTCAATAACAAGGAATTCAGACCAAAGCATTGCAGTTCAACTTTATATAGACGACAACTGAATGATTTAAGCCTGAAAAGGAAGGATTTAAAAGCATTATATGTACCCTTCACAATACATTTAGCGTTAGTAGCTGTGGGTTTAAGCAGAAGTTATTTTAGGTTGTGTCGTTAGCTGGCTGTCATTGAGGCCAATGCACATCGAGAGCACCGCTTTCAAAGCATCTTTCAACATGCGTCAAATGATGCCTTTAACACACATTGGGAGCATCAAATCAGATGTGAATTTTTACTAAATACAATTATTAATTTCTGTCAACAGGTGGCATAGCATACCATAAGAAATAAATTACCCACTACACCAAAATCAATTTACTATACTGTAAAATGTTCAGTAGGTATTTCTTTTAGACAACTTCAAACTAGCTTAGAATTCCTTCTAGTTAATCTTGTAAGAAATTGATCAGCATGCAATATTTTTTTGCAATCGTCTTTATAATGATGAGACTGATGTTTACAAATGTTTTCCAAACTCAAAAATCAGTCTTTCCTCATCCATTTTGGACTGTTTTCTCTCCAGAAACAGCACTACAATACAACCATAGAAGAGGAACTACAAAAGTAGCACAGAAGAGTAGCAGCTCTGGGAGCCATATTGTAGTGGCATTTCCATTTTTATTATTTTCAGTGAGGTTGACGCTCCTGAATATAACAGATTTTAAAAGGATTGCTGCCTTGGAGAGTCACCCCTGTTAGTTGTTTGTTACCGTTAAGTAGCTTTTTGCTTGTAGTTGTTGGCTTGATGAGCTACCCAACATAGCTTTAGCTTCAATAGCTGGTAGCTTGAATACCAGTCTGCTTTTAAGGGGACCACACATTGGGAGTCCCATGTAACCCAGGTCAGTTTGTGCCTTTCAGCCATGTTGAGACAAAACAAATTAGGTACTGGGCTTTAGCTCTGACTGGTCGAAAAAGATCTGCAATGAGTGCTATGCCAAGCAATGGCTGCTGACCGGATACTGATGGTGTGCTTTGTTTCCCAGAAAATATTTATGGCGTGTGTATTCATGCAACTCAAATTCTTGTGTTATCCTTCAGTAGCAGTTAGCTTGAGGAGCAGGAATACAAAAAGCCCAGCTGTAGTTGTTCATGATATGAAAATTAAGAATCTCAAAGATGGAGAGCTGCAGAGAAACTAATATAAATACATAAAAATACATAAAGAATTAAGAGGGGATTATATGAGGGAATATGTTTATAGGAATGTTCTGTCAAATATGTAGAAACTTATAAAAACAATCGTTATGTTGCTTTTATTAAAAGAAACACTGGGCTATAAATATAAATGGTTCCACATCTTAAACAACCAAAGATGTAAATTCAGTTTAGTGAAAATGCATGTCTTGAAATTAATTCAGGGCATTGGAAAGGTTAGTTATTTCCAAGCTATCTTCTCCTACAGCCACCTTAAAAAAAAACAAGAAGTAAACAATCTCTACTTTTAAGAATTAAAAACAATGGAACCAGTCTTGGCGAGAAAGACAAGACAAAAGAGGGACAAGTTGGAGTTTCTTGCAAAGAAAAACACCAACACTGATGAGATATAGAGAGAGAGCAAAAGACTTTAGCCTGTGGGTGGTAACAGATTAAAAGGGGTCCCATCCTAGAGCTCGGCAGTGTGAGTCACTGAGATACCAGATCGTCCTTGCTTTTTAGCTGACGGCTGTGAGCATGCAGACTGAGCTGCTCCAGCTGACATCAAAACCGAGGAACAAAAAGGAGATTAATAAATAATATAAAAAAAGTTTAAAGTGGCAGCCCTAATCAATGTCTTAAAGCTTTTTTTTAAACTTCCTGCACAGACTAAATTTCAGAACAATCCTATAACTTTGATAGACAAAGTAACAAGGAGACTGCTACTTTCTTCTCAATCTCTTATTGTTTTGCTATAAATGCATGCATACTGCTTTATATGCCTGGAAGTGCAATTTAGGAAGCAAATAGTTATTTGCATGGGTTGTGTAAATAAAATAGGAGCACAAATCTGGTTTACATTTTACTAGTGCAAAATCCTTGAGCTCTCCGGTCTTCATAAGCAACATAATTGCAGAATTGGTGCTGCTTCAAATCGTAAAATTACCCTAGATGGAAGCAAACAACACTTTAATATCTCACCACTATATCAGGTTTTTTTTTTTTTTTACTTTTTACACACATTTATCTGTTTTTGTGACTGACATGCATGCAGGCTACAGGTTTCAGAGGCTTCCTTCATTACGAGGGACTAATTTCAAAGCAGGAGGTGTATTGCGGGTTCAGGGGTCACACTTTCTCTGAGGGGGTGGGATGACAGTAGAACATCTGCATGTGTCTTAAGACAACAACCAACAAGTACTGCCTGATCCATTCAAACAGAGCTGTCAACCAAATGAAAACAAAAATAAAGTTTTACTCTTCGAGCTCAAAGTGAATTCAAATTCCTGTATAAATAAAAACAGGCTGCACATTAAGACCAAATATGACTTCAAAAAGAGCACTGATGAAAACCTGAAGAATTTTCATTTCTCTGAATAAATTTCTTTTTCTTTTAAAGAATGGGACACATGAAACAAAAATCTGGTTAACTGCACTCATCTTAAATCATTAAAAACGTTGAGCAGTCAAGCTAACTAAGGGATTAACATTACTGCTTTTATTTCAGGTAGCCTGACTGCAAACTGCCAAATATTTGCCCTTTGCACTGACACCTAATGCTTTTTGACAGCAGGATGTTTGCAAGGGTTTTAGCTCAATGCTGCATGTAATAATACACTGTCACAAAGTGTAAAGTTTTGGGCAAAAACTTCAAAGTAAATGAGAGCATGCAGAACGTAATAGAACAGTCAGTCAGGGATTCAGAGGCTGCAATAGCCAGTTATTGTTCATTCATCCAGCATACTGCAACAGCTACAACTTGGACTGGAAAATAAGGCTGTCAAAAACATGATGGATGTAATGTTTTCAAACCTGACAGCCCATATAATGAGTAAATATCACTTCACTAGTATACACCCGCTGAGATCTGGTGACTGTGGAGGTCATTGGAATACAGTGAACTCATGTCATTGTCATGTTCAAGAAACCAATTAGAGATCATCTGAGATTTTTGACATGTTGTATTATCCTGCTGGAGGTACCTATGAGAGGATGTGGTCATAAAAGGATGGCCATGGTTAGCAACAATACTTGGATAGGCTGTGGTCTTTAAACGGTTCCAAGAGGCCCAAAGTAAGCCATGAGTATCTCCCCCACACCATTATATTATCACCACCACCCTGAACCATTTATAAAAGGCAGATTCTGTCCCTGACGTCTGACTGTTGCAGCTCTAAGATTCAACATGCCTCCTCCTCTAACCACTTAAAAATGAGGACCTAACAATAACCTGAGAAGTAAAAAATCAGCAACACTACACGTTCTTCCATCAATCAGCAAAATCAAATAATTTAGATAAAAAAAATATCTACTGGATGGAAAGCATCCATTGCTTGCAAGGCAAGTTTATTTATATAGCACATTTCTGTAGGAAGACAATTCAAAGTGCTGAAAATGAAAAAAAAGACAAAAAAACAATAGGAAAATTACATTGCAGTGGCATAAAGGTAATTAAAAAAATTAGAGAATAAAAGATGAATAAATAAAAAGATAATAAAATAATAAATAAAATAAAAAATGAATGATAAAATGATTGATAAGAAAATGAAAGGAAATTTGGACTGAAAACTTTAATAATGTTTAAATAGCACAGTCAAAGGCCACTCTAAACAAATATGTTTTTAATATTGATTTAAAGCAACTTAGGGTTTCAGCACTTTTACAGTTTTCTGGGAGTCTATTCCAGATTAGTGGAGCATAAGAACTAAAAGATGCTTCACCATGTTTGGTTCTGGTTCTGGTTATGCAGAGTAGATTTGAGCCAGAAGACCCAAGAGGTCTGGGTGGTTGATACACTGACAACAAGTCTGTAATGTATTTTGGTGCTAAGCCATTCAGTAATTTATAGAGTAACAGAAGTACACTTACCAGCCACTTTATTAGGTACATCTGTCCAACTACTCATTAACACAACTGAATGCATTTAGGCATGTAGACATGGTCAAGACAATCTGCTGCAGTTCAAACCGAGCATCAGAATGGGGAAGAAAGGTGATTTAAGTGACTTTGAATGTGGCATGGTTGTTGGTGCCAGATGGACTGGTCTGAGTATTTCAGAAACTGCTGATCTACTGGGATTTTCACGCACTACCATCTCTAGGGTTTACAGAGAATGGTCTGAAAAAGAGAAAATATTTAGTGAGTGGCAGTTCTGTGGGCGCAAAAGCCTTGTTGATGCCAGAGGTCAGAGGAGAATGGCCAGACTGGTTCGAGCTGATAGAAAGGCAACAGTAACTCAAATAACCACTCGTTACAACCAAGACATGCAGAAGAGCATCTCTGAACGCACAACACGTCGAACATTGAGAGGGATGGCCTACAGCAGCACAAGACCACACTGGGTGCCACTACTGTCAGCTAAGATCAGGAAACTGAGGCTACAATTCGGACAGGCTCACCAAAATTGGACAATAGAGATTGGAAAAACGTTGCCTGGTCTGATGAGTCTCGATTTCTGCTGCGACATTCTGATGGTAGGGTCAGAATTTGACGTCAACAACATGAAAGCATAGATCCATCCTGCCTTGTATCAACGGTTCAGACTGGTGGTGGTGGTGTAATGGTGGGGATATTTTCTTGGCACACTTTGGGACCCTTAGTACCAATTGAGCATCGTGTCAACGCCACAGCCTACCTGAGTATTGTTACTGACCATGTCTATCCCTTGTCAAAATAAGGTGAGATCTTTCCATGTAATCCATGCAACATTCATTAACTACTCACAGTTAAATCTATAATAATTGCAATAAAAATATTTCTGTGTAATCCATGCAAAAATTTATTAAAATATACAGTTGAAGCAGTGGAGAGTGAAACAAGCATGTTCTCATATTCTGGAACTGAGAAGACTTGAGAGGCCTGTGTGGAGATACATATTAACTGTCTTATCTTTTGGAGAAATATAAACAAGTGTATCCAAAGAATTGATGTATGATGATTTTTCATTCTTAAGTAATAAATGAAATGAGTAATCTTTGATTTTCAAGTTAAAAGACGTATGATTGAAATATGATTGAGAACTAATAGTTAAAACAAAATACATTAAGGTTTAAAATTTCCAATCAGCTATATAAAAGACAATGTTGATAATTTCTGGTATGAATAAAAAGAATGAAGTGATGATTTTGTAACTATGTCTTAAAGTAAATGTATAAAGCTGAGAATGGAATGTGTAATACTGTGTAAAGTTTAAGACTGAGCAGAATAGGGAGAGAAGTGCAGGATGACTAAGAGTGACGAGACCCGGCGGTATGCTGACAGCGAACCTTTGAAGACCAACGGGAGGAAGGGAGGATGCGACTACAATCAGCTGCGTGACTATTACCGGCATCTCCAAGGCCGAAAAGCAAGAACCAGTAGGTCATGAGGACCATGACTAAAGTATTGAGCAATAACCATGAAGCTGAGCTGAATAGGTTGCGCAATAACTGAGAAGCCTAATAAGGGGCTGACTGGTGAAAGCATCAAGCACCATAAAAGCAATGCTGAAGGAAGGAACGGGGTTGTTTTCCTCGCAGAAGACCAGCGAACAAGATCGGACGGAGAAAAGAAGCTCAGATGGAAAAGGAACAGAGATGCAGCCCAGCTGATCGACTGCATTAAAAAAAAGGATCAACCCGTGTGCCCTAGAAGGACTGTGCCTCAAGATTAAGAATCTGATTTCATCTACAGCCTTTTATCCAGACAACAGAAGTGAACTTGATCGGTGAACAGCTGATTGCTCTAAGTTTCAGGCTTCTGGAAGTCCTGAATCAACCTCAATTATGTCCCCGGGGTTTCCTTCAACTCTTCAGCCTCTGGAAGCTATTGTCTTCTGAGACATATGACAACAAAGTTTCTGTTTAACCATTGAAGCCTGGAGCATCAGTGCCTGCCACTTAAAGGAAGAAAACTGAAGATTAAGTCGTAGAAAGAAACCACTCATTACCCGAAGGAACAGCTCCACCGGGTGCATGGACGAGCCTCCGTCTTCAAAGCCTCTCCAAACTCACTAGTTTCAGCATCAGAGAAAGACAGGTTGAGTTGATTGATTTATTTCTATTATTGAATTTATTGTGTTGCTGAATTTAAGCTGTTACTGACCCCTGCAAAAGTGTTACTAATTAAAGAAAGCATTTAAAATTCTAGTTAAATCGTTGACATTCAATTATTTGAGTCACAGTATTTTTGGTTTTTCATTGGTGGTAAAAAGTCTTGTTGCCTGGTTCTAAGAAATTATAGGAGGTTTTTATAGGTTGCCTTAGCCAAGTTTGTTAAAACAACACCCTTGGGGCTCGTGCCGAGTCACTAAAATTGACCTAGCCCATATACCAAGAGCCAGTTGTAATATTAGGGAATGAGCAGCCGTTAACAGAAGTAAACGCTGGACTGTGAATGACTGCGGTAGGCTACTCTGTCGTCCAGACCTCCGGTTGAAGAAGGGCAAGACTTCTGGATGTAGGTTGTCAGAGGCTAGGCGAGTCATTTCCCGACACCAGCTTAAACAAAACTTTCAGTGAACCTGCTTAGTAAGACTTTTCAGGTTTAGGGAAGTCCGGACCCGTTGGATGGAGAGCTGGATTGAGCAATCCCCTAAGACATAGGGAAGTAGGAGGGAGGGGTTAGCTCATCGTACAACGAAACCCTTTATGACCACAGTGTACCCATCTTCTGATGGTTACTTCCAGCAGGACAATGCAACATGTCTTAAAGCACAAATCATCTCAGACTGGTTTCTTGAACATGACAATGAGTTTACTGTACTCAAATGGCCTCAATCTAATAGAGCACCTTTGGGAGATTCGCATCATGGATGTGCAGCCGACAAATCTGCAGCATCTGTGTGATGCCATCATGTCAATATGGACCGAACTCTCTGAGGAATGTTTCCAGTACCTTGTTAAATCTATGCCACGAAGGATTAAGGCAGTTCTGAAGGCAAAAAGGGGTCCAACCTGGTACTAGCAAGGTGTAGCTAATAAAGTGGCCGGTGAGTGTATTTTAAAGTATATTCTTTGAGATACAGGGAGCCAGTGTAAGCACTTTAAAACTGGGGTGATGTGCTCCACTGTCTTAGGTTTGGTGAGGATGCAAGCAGCAGTGTTCTTGATCAACTGCAGCTGTCTGATCGACTTTTTCAGCAGACCTGTGAAGATGCAGATGAATATCAGAGTGTGTGTACAGGTGCTGAGCTCCGCAGCCCCTCCAGCTGCTGCTCTGATGTTATTTATATACATATATTAAAAAAAATTAAAAAAACTCAATGCAGTGCTCAGAGCTTCAGCCATAATCCTCTGGCATATCTTACTCTGCGGTCAGGTGAGCAAATGCTCTGGCTTCTCTTACATACCGTCATCTGAATGCCAACAGCTCCAACATATATTCCTATTTTATCCTACATCCAGACATTTTTGAGAATCGTTTCCATACCATAAGCATAAGAGTGCCATAAGCAGGAATAGAGGAACATAAGAGCAGCGCATTTGAGTAGAAGAAGAAGAAAAACATTGTAGGAGCATGAATCTGAAGACGAAAGAGTTTGAAAATGTCTCGTGGTGCTACGTGGAGTAGTGAAGACGTGCAGGCGCACAACTACAGGGGTTGGATAATGAAACTGAAACACCTGTCATTTTAGTGTGGGAGGTTTCATGGCTAAATTGGACCAGCCTGGTAGCCAGTCTTCATTGATTGCACCAGTAAGAGCAGAGTGTGAAGGTTCAATTAGCAGGGTAAGAGCACAGTTTTGCTCAAAATATTGAAATGCACACAAGATTATGGGTGACATACCAGAGTTTAAAAGAGGACAAATTGTTGGTGCACGTCTTGCTGGCGCATCTGTGACCAAGACAGCAAGTCTTTGTGATGCATCAAGAGCCACGGTATCCAGGGTAATGTCAGCATATTACCAAGAAGGATGAACCACATCCAACAGGATTAACTGTGGACGCAAGAGGAAGCTGTCTGAAAGGGATGTTCGGGTGCTAACCCGGATTGTATCCAAAAAACATAAAACCACGGCTGCCCAAATCACGGCAGAATTAAATGTGCACCTCAACTCTCCTGTTTCCACCAGAACTGTCCATCGGGAGCTCCACAGGGTCAATATACACAGCCGGGCTGCTATAGACAAACCTTTGGTCACTCATGCCAATGCCAAACGTCGGTTTTAATGGTGCAAGGAGTGCAAATCTTGGGCTGTGGACAATGTGAAACGTATTTTTCTCTGATGAGTCCACCTTTACTGTTTTCCCCACATCCGGGAGAGTTACGGTGTGGAGAAGCCCCAAAGAAGTGTACCACCCAGACTGTTGCATGCCCAGAGTGAAGCATGGGGGTGGATCAGTGATGGTTTGGGCTGCCATATCATGGCATTCCCTTGGTCCAATACTTGTGCTTGATGGGCGCGTCACTGCCAAGGATTACCGAACCATTCTTGAGGACCATGTGCATCCAATGGTTCAAACATTGTATCCCGAAGGCGGTGCCGTGTATCAGGATGACAATGCACCAATACACACAGCAAGACTGGTGAAAGATTGGTTTGATGAACATGAAAGTGATGTTGAACATCTCCCATGGCCTGCACAGTCACCAGATCTAAATATTATTGAGCCACTTTGGGGTGTTTTGGAGGAGCGAGTCAGGAAACGTTTTCCTCCACCAGTATCACGTAATGACCTGGCCACTATCCTGCAAGAAGAATGGCTTAAAATCCCTCTGACCACTGTGCAGGACTTGTATATGTCATTCCCAAGACGAATTGACGCTGTATTGGCCGCAAAAGGAGGCCTTACACCATACTAATAGATTATTGTGGTCTAAAACCAGGTGTTTCAGTTTCATTGTCCAACCCCTGTACATTTGAACACCAAAAGTAGCTGCAGAAACCCTGATAAGACAGTCTCTTCTTCATGTTTTTTTTTCCTTCTGGATCAGCGTAATACTGTCCCCCGAAACAATACATTGCAACTGAATAACGTTATTTGGTCTGGTCTAAACAAATCCAATTGTAGGACTTTAAAGAATTATGTCGAAGTATAAACATATTGAAATGTGTATTAGCACAAAACATGAGTTTCAACCCCAATAGCAAAAGACTTTTTAGGAGGCTGACAGAAGCTGGTAAACCAAGTGATTATTAACTATTAAATGATAGCTATCCCAACATAGGCTGAAAGGCCACTCAGCAAGAAAGAAGCCATTACCACAAAAGCAGCTTAAAAAGCCTGACCTATAGTTTGAAAATAAATATTGTGGAGAAAGCGTCAAATGAGCGAACAATTTTATTTCCAAAAGGCTGAGGTAGTCTGAAGGATGAGAACTTCAGGATAGATGTGAGGTTTGTAGAAACAGCTGCATCCCAAACTCGATGCATGATGAGCAACTGACAAGATGACACAAAGGCTACTGATGTGCTGACAGTAAATATATTTCATATTGTGAAGTGTAAATCCTTGATTTATTTTGTGGTATACAACAAATCTGAAAGTTTTATTGTAAAAATTTATTTTGATTAATTAAAAAAAAAAGTTTAAAGGCGGATGATTCTCAGACATTTCTGAGAATCGTTTCCTTCCTGGGTTTAAACCTCTGCATGTTTTGCTTGTTTTTAAGCATTTGGTGCAATTGCTCTGCTAATGTTGACTCTCCAGAAGAAGAATTTCTGCATTCAAGCATATTCATTATCACGCTACAGTTTGATTTTAATTTATGTTAACTTCAGCACATGTAAACAGGATCATTAGAAGGGCAAGGCTACAGCAATTTGTCTTGCTTTGGGACATGCATAAAATCCAATCAAAGCTTTTAGGTAAATAACGAAGCATATTCCCACACATTCAAAATTATCTAAATATGAAGACTTTGGACTGAAATAATAATTGTAGTTGATGGATAAAAAACATTTTTTGGACAATTTCTTGTTGAAAAACATCATGAATGATATGCAACCTGTAGAAATTGTTGTCAAGGTGAGGAATTGCCAACAGGTAATGTGTCATACAGTACGAGTGGGAGGTTCGGGTATCAGTTTTGTCCAACCATCTGGTATTAACATCTATGGACTATGAATTGTTTCCTGCCCTGACAAAGACCACCAGAACATGAAAACCCAATTGCCATCACTCACTCCAGTTATTCCAGCTGAACTTCATGGAAAGCAAATTTAAGATTTTAACTCAATGGCGTATGCCCTGTTGGTTTAAATGTTAGACATGTGCGTAACGCACTGATTTGTTTGGACCAGATTCTAATCTAAACTCTGACAACATAGTGATGTTTCAAAGAAAGCTGGCTGGGAGTGGGGGTGACTAAATGAGCCAAAAAATGGGCAGGAAACATATTCACAAAATCTAAAGAATTAACTTCATGGTAAACTGTTAGATTGTGATCTTAATTGCATGGGAATATAACAAACATCAGCTTCTTTAAAGACGTTCAAATAAAGATTACACTCAGAAATATTACATCTTTACTTATTACTGAACAAAATAAAACAGTAAGGCTAACTAACAATAATAGTCACAATGAAAAAGATTTTAAAAATTACACACTATGTGTGGACTCAGTTAAATTAGAACAGAAGCTGTTTTCTGTGAGTATTAAGTTGATTAAAACCTTCAACCTTGGAGTGTCAATTAAACTCCCAGGTGTAAAGCGGACGATTATCTTTGATTTTGATAATTTGGGATTTTATGCCTTTTCAGTAATTTAGATTAAATTCACAGATGTTGGCAACAACCCAAGTAGTCCACACATACAAATACATGAAAACACATTACACTGCAAATAAAGTTATGGGTAAGACAATAGACTGACAGTGAATAAAGTAAACACATGAAGAAAATTATATACAAAAAGGTCCAGAAAGCCATAAAACCTGATGAAATCTTCTAGTTTTTAGAAAGCATCCCTGCTGCCATATGAAAATCAATTTCAGATGATTTAATATAAACTCACTGCCTTATAAAAGGTTTGTAATTACCAAAGTGTATGGTTTATTAATGTGTAAATATTATTTAATATTTAATATTTTATCAAATAATATTTCGGGTCTGTTAAGGGTTGTCCTGTGAATACCAGCGCAGTAAAGGGGAAAAGGGATTTTGGGGGCCAAAATTGAAAGGTTTTTGAGCCAAAACCCCCTTTACCTTATTTTTAAACCCCGCAAAACTCTGGGACACCCCATTTTGGGAAAAGGAAAACACACCAAATTTCTTTCCAAAATACCCCCGAATTTATTAAAAAAAAAACAAAGTCAATCAAAGTTCCAAAAAATATTTCAAAAATTAACAAACCTCCTTTTAACTATGGGTTTAAAACAAAACCCCAAAAACCCACCCCCCAATCCAATTAATGGAAAAAACGAAACGGGTATTTAAAAACAATTGGGTTAAAGATTGGTTGAAAAAAACCCTGACCAAAAGGTGGATTGGGAAACGTTAACCCCTTCCAAAAGTTTTGTTCGAGAACCAAGGGGGTTTTTTTTTAAGGGAAACTGGGAAAAGAAAGTTAAAATTTTGGGTTTTTGGAAAAACCCAACCCCTTTGGCAGGGAATCAGTATACCCGTTTGGGCAAACCCCTTTTTCAATGCAAGGGGTCAGATAAAAAAAATTTTTTCACAACACAAAAAAAAAGCTTTTTCCCAAAAATTTTTTTCTTAAAAACCACCCCTTCTGGAATAATTAAAATTTTTTTAAAGGTGTCTAATTATTTTTCCCCTTTTTTTTAAATTAAACCAAAAAAATTTTGGAAGGAAAATTTAAAGGGAAAAAATTTGGAAAAAAAAAAAGCCAAAAACTTTCTGGAAAAATGGGGCCCTTAATGGGTTACCCCCTTGTTTAATTTTTTTATGTTTAAGATTTTATTCAAACGGAAACTAAATTTCCCTTTTTCAATATTAATTCCAACTTTCCCCAAAAAACATTTAAAAACCCTGGTTAAAGCCCTTTGCACCAGAACAAAAAAATTCCTTTAAAATACCAGGGTCAAAAACCCCCCAAAAGGGGTTTTAAAAATTGGCCCCCTAAGCCCCCCGCACCGGGGGGGTTATGAACAAAAAAACCCCTTTCTGTTTTTTAAAAAAAACCCTTTAAAATTTTTTAAAAAATTTTTTTCCTTTAATTTAAAAAAACCCAAAAAACCCCAGAAAAAAAAAAGCTGAATTTATGTGTGCGGAATTTTTCCTGGCTCGCACTAAGATAGCAGTTTCCAAAACCCAAAAAAAAAACCAAACCCTTTATAAAATGAAAAACGTTTGGGGGGGTCATTTTCCCCCCCCCCCCCCCCCAAAAAACCCCCCCTTGGGATTCTGCCCAAAAACCCAAATTCCCCCCAACCCTTTTTGGGAAAAATTTTTCCTTTGGGGCCGGCCGGAAAGTTTTTGGAAAAAAAAAAACTTTCCCCCCCCCTTTAAAAACCCCGGTTTAAAACGGGTTTCCAAACAGTTTTGCTTTTTTTGGTGGGGCCCGTTTTTTGTCGGCCGGCCAAAACTGCAACCCCCCCCCGACCAATATGCGCCAATTTTCGTCCCCTTCCCTCTCCCGAAAACCCCCAAAAAAAACCGCCCATTCCCCCGGTTTTTAAAGACCCCCCTCCGCTGGGGACCCTTTTTTCAAACCCCCGTGGTTGGGGGGCTCAAAGGGGTGGAAAAAAAAGTCAACAAAAGTGGGTTTTTTTGAATTCCCCCGTTGCCCTGAAATTGGGGAATTACCGGATACACCCAAAAAGGCCAAATTCCCAAAATTCCAAAAACTCCAACCTTTTGTTTTCATAAGGGTCCCGGGGACCCTTTTGGGGAAAACTCTTGGGAAAAACCAAGTTTGAAGGGGTTTGTCTTTTTGGCCAACCAAAAAAACTTCCCGCAGGAAGGTGTTTCCCCTCCCCTCCAGTTTCCTTCGGAAGCTGCCCTTTGAAGAAAAAGGCCCCTTTTTGGGGGGAGGGGGGTTTTTCTTCTTATTCAGGAAAAGTTGCATCCCGGGAAGGGCAGCTGTTAAACCCCCTTTCCCCCTTTTGAAAATTTTTGCCTGAAAGTTTTGTTTAAAGCAATTATTTTTTAACCCCAAACCCCCGAAAAGTTTTATAAACCGGGGGTTTTTTAAAGTTGGGAAAACCCATTGGGCCCCCCCAAAAAGTATTTGAAAAGAGTGGCAAAAAAAGGGGAAAAGCAAAAGGGGGGACCATAAAAAAAAAGACTGACGGTTTTAAAAAAAAATACCCCAGTGGCAGTGGGTTTAAAATTTGCAATATAAAATTTAATTTTTTTTTGAAATCTTTCCCAAGGTAATGCTGGTTTTTTCCCGGCCTTTTCAAGGCGGGAAAAAAAAAAAAAAACCCCTTTTCATCATAAACCCCTCCCGGTTTCCAACACCCACACAGCCAAAGGGGAAAATCTTAAATTGGTTTAAAAAAATGAAGCCCCCAAAAAAATTTTGAAAAATTTTTGGCCCCCGGTCAAATTTAACCCCGGAAATTGAAAAACCCAAAATTAAACACCCAATTAAACAAATTAAACCCCCAGAACCTTCACCCCAAAATGTTAAAACAGTTTTTGGTTTCGGGGCAGAAGGGTTTAAAATTAACCCCCAAAAAAAACAATGCCCTGTGGGAAATTGTCATCATCAAAAAGGGTTTCCCACAAAAGTATTTTAAAACAGGTTTTTTTTTGAAATTTTTCAAAACCCCCCGAGTTGGGAATCCAAAAAAGTGGGAACCCCATAAAGGGGTGCTGGTTTTAAGCAGCGAAAAAATAGCCCGCCTTTTAAAAAGGGGACCCCCTTTCCAAAAGGGGTTCAAAATGGTTTAAGGACGGGCCCCCAACAAAGAGCGAAACTGTTTTTCCCCTAAAAGGCCCGATGGATTCATCAAATTTAAAGAAGAAAAAAACCCAGAGGCCCCAACCCCTTGATGGAAAAAAAACAAACTTCCCCCCAAATGTGGGCCCCTTTGAATGGTTTTCCCGAAGTTTTTTAAAAAATTTTTTAAAAGAGAACTATTTCCCGGGTTTCCCCGTTGAAGTAAATGCTTTTATGGGCAATTAGGGGGTTTAAATTATATTGTTTTCCCCAAAAGTTTAAAAATTAAACTTTAGTTTTTCCCCTGAACCCCCCCGAATGGTTTTTAAAGTTTTTAATTTTTCATCCAGTTAAAATTTAAATTCTTTATTAACCCCGTTTAAAAAAAATATTTTTGAAAATCTGGTAAAAATGGCCCCCTTTACTTTGGGGTGGAATAAAAATTCTGGTTAAAGTTTTGCTCTTTCTTTATTTCAAAAAAAACCAAAATTTTCTTTTACCGTTTGGGGGATATGGAAAACATTTAAAAATTTTTTTCTAGATAAACCTTTTAAAAATTTTCCCGTGGGGCCCCTCTTAACCCCACCCCCTAAAATTCTTCTGATTTCCCCCCAAAAAACCCCCAAAAATGTTTTGTAGACCCCCAGGTAAAAAACACAAAAATAAAAAGCCGGAAACAAACCCCCCAAAACAGGGGGGGGTTCAAAGAGACCAAAGATGAGGCCCAAAAAGACAAGCTAAAACCCCCAGACGTTTAAAAAAACCCAACCCGCGAGATTTTAAAAAAATCCCTCTGAAAACCAAGAAAGAGTTGGGGGTTCCCGAAACCTTTTAAAAATGAAGGGGAAAAATTTTGGGAAACCCAACCAAAATTTGGCCCTTTTTAAAAAAGACCCCAAAGATGCAAAAATTTCCAAAAAAATTAAAACAAAAAAGACCCCCAAGGGAGAAAAAAAGATGCCCAAAAAATTTTTTGCAAAGTTTTTGCTGCCCTTTAAACATAGCCCTCCTTTAACTTTTGTCTGGCCCGTTATTTGAGGGGTTTTTAAAAAAAACCCCTGCTTTGGGGAAAAAAGTTTTTTCCCAGTTAATGGTTGGCCCCGCAAGGGGCTTGGGCATTAAAAACCCGCCCCAAAACCCGCCCCCCTGCCCCGGGGAAATTTTAGGGAGTGGCCCGGGGAAACCCCCAACCAAAAAAAACCCCTAGCCAATTTTTTGGCCCGGGTTTTAATTTTATGGCCGTTTTTAATTGTTAGTTTTTCTCAAAAGGCATCTTAAATAAAAACCAAGTTTAACTTTTGGCACTAAAAACCCTCCCATGGGGCCACCCCCGCATACCGTGTTTTTCCCCTTGGGGCCCTTCCAAAAGAACCCACATCGCTTTTTTGACAAGGCCCGGGCCCCTGAGGAAAAACCGTTGGAAACGGTGGGGGCGGGTAAATTTTTTTTCCCACTTTGTCAAATGCCATAATTTTCCCAAACCGGGTTTTTTATGGCGGGCTTTGGGGCTTTTCCCTAAAGTCGTTTTCCAAAAAAAATTTTGGAAATTTTTTCTTTCTTTCCCCGGGCCCTTTTTCCCCCCTTTCCCCCCAATAAAAACAAACCTCCGGATGGTAGGGGGAATTTGTGTTTCCTTTTTCCACCCCCCACGCAGGCCCCCCGGTTTTTTCCTGGGTTTTAAGCGCCCCACCAAAAGTTTTAACACAGGGGGCCCCCCTCGAAACCCAAAAAAAACGGGCCCAAAAACCCCCGAGTGACCCGGGAAAAAATTTAAAAAATGGGGGCAGTTAATGGGAAAAAATGGAAAGAAATTTTAAATACATATGGGAGAAAAGACCCCGGGGGGAAAAAGGGCTACCCCCCCCTTCTGGGATAGCCCCCCTTTGGATCTCCCCTGAAATTTTCTCACCAAAAGGGGGTTTCCCCGTTTAAAAGGAAATTTTAAAAAATTTTTTTTAAAGTTTTGTCATTTTGGTGTTAAAAGTTTTTCCCCCAAAAAAGCACTTTTTTCCCTTTTTAGCCCTTTTTGTTTTTTTTCCAAAATTTTAAATTATTCCCAAAAAGGTTTTTTGGTATACCCGAAAATGTTTCAAAAGAAAAATCCCTCCCTTGCAAAAATTTCCCCCACAACAGTCTGGGGGTTTTCATTATTTTTTCTCAAATAACCCGAATCCCCCACTTTGCAACCTGTTTCAAAGGTTTTGGGTTAAATTTGGGAAATTTTTTAAACCCGATTTTTGTTTAAGTTTCCTTGAGAGGGCATTGTTTTTTGTGAATTTGGGTATATACTAAAAAATAAAACTGAGTTTTTTTTCCCTTTTCAAACCCGCCTTAAATTTAATTTTCCTTGAAATTTTGGGAAACCCTTTATCTTTTCTCTAAACCCTTAGGGTTTTTTTTTTTTTCCCCCAAATGTACAAAAAACCCACACAAAAAAAGGATGTGGGGAAAAAAGAAACACTTTCTTACTATCAAATGGGGGAAACAGCCCCAGGGGCTCTAGATATTGTGAAGTGAAAGAAAAGGGCAAGGATCTGCAGAAAATTTTTTTACTTTCCTTTTCCTTTTACTCAAGGGGCCCCGGCAAATTTTTTTAGACTTCCGGGGACAAGGGCCCCGCATTGCCCCAAATGCTCTATGAACCCCACACCATTTTTAAACCCCAAAGGAGGGTAAGAAAGAAGATAGTAAGGCGGATTCAGGGCATTGGTTTTTCTCAAATTAATCCCCCATTTTGCTAAATATTATTAATGACGGGGTTTATTTAAAAGAAGAAATCTAAAAAAACCGTAGAAGGGAGAAAACTACCCCTAATTTCTCGAAATTTCCAAATGGCTTTCCCTTTTTTAAAAAACAACTGGAAAACGTTTTATAACTAGAAAAGCACTCAAAAAACGGGCGGGGGCACGGGAGGGATGTTGCTTTTTTCCAAAAACGAAAGAGGGTATACTCCCGGGGTTTTTTGGCCACTGTTTTGCCCAGCCCGCCAAAAAAGGGCCCACAAAAAACCCTGTTGGGAATTCCCTTTAACCGCCATGGAAACGGAAAAAAAAAAAAGCAAACCTTAAAAAAAAAAATCCTGCTTTTCCAGATGGTTTTTTTCCCCTATTTCCAACCCAAAAACCCCAATCAAAAAGGGGCTTTCCCTTTAAAAAAAAAATTTTCGTAAGGAAAACCCCAATACTAAAAGCATACGAAGGCCCTAAAGCCAAAAATAGCGTAAGCACATAAAAAAAAAAAAATCCAAATTTTTTAAAAAAAAACCATGCGCAGCCCCAGCAAGGCAATTTCCCCTTTTAGTAATCAAAATAGCTGGACCCTAAAAATTTTGCTTACAAGGGGGGTTTTGCCTCATGGGTTTTTTTTCCCCCGTCCACACCCCCCATTTTTCCACCCAAAAATGTTCAATGCAAAGCACCTCATGAGGATCAATATTTGTTTAAATAAGCCAGCTGATGGTTGGTTTTTCATAACAATGGCAACCAAGGCAACCAAGGAGAAAAAAGTAAAGAAGCGAAATTTCACTGAGAAATCAAAGTGTTAGTGAATGAGGTGGAGAGTCGGAAAGATATGTTATTGTCTTATTGTCCTAAATGGTGCATGACATCCTCACGGAGCTCCGTGTTGAATCATTCAATGTTACTTGTGTTCATATATTTGGGATAAATCTAAATATAGGTAAAAGAACTTTGTATTTGGATTTCAGATCCCATAAAGTGGACTGCCCCATGTCTTAACCTTGCCACCACTTTAATCTCCCTGAAAACTGTGCATCTATGTACCATGTCCTAATATTTGCCAGTTAAGCAGAAAGTTGTGGAAAATAACAAAAGAATATTTCTCATTCCCTAGATAAACTATTCTCAACTAAATATTTGACAGATTAAAAATAAAAAAAGGCAAAGAGTTCTAGATTATTTACTGTAAAACATGTTGGTTTGAGGTTTGAGAAAAATAAGCTGCATGTGTCAGCTCTATCAGTTTGTCAATGCTTTTTCAGTTTACTGGTTTGTCAGCCAATTTAAAATAAGCTACAGTTTATGTACAATAATATTATCAGCGATTACTAAATGTTCTCGGCAGAGAAATTAAATATGGAGCCGTCAAAATGCTTCCAGAAGAGCAGCATGTAAGCTAGCTAAACCTGGCCAATGAAGGAGATTTTCTGTCATGCTTGTAAGACTGCAGGATGTTATTTGTTGATTTCCAGTGAGAGCAAAAACTGTCCTGTGGTCGCTTTGTACTTTTTAATTTTGTTTAATTATGAGAAGTCAAGCTAAGTCAACCAGAAATGAGGAGGAATTAAAGACGCTACTGTCTAAAATTGGCATTAACAGATCAGAACTTGATCAAAATTAGGTGAAAAACTCAAATGTTATTGAGAATCCAGATTGACTTGCCATGCGACAAATTGTCACAAGATGTCTCGTAGGCTACTTTGACAGGTTTTCAGGAAAGCAAAAGTTCACCACATAGAGGGTTGTTACTAGCCTTCGCTGACACAAAATACAAACAGAAATGTGACCCAATAGGGATTTTACACATATGCTCTGAGTTTTGGAGGAATGACTTCAAAAGCCTTAAATTGGTCTACAATTACACAGCATTGACAAATTAGAAGATGACCAATACACTAAGAAATGGTCAGAAAGAATCATTAAAACAGCAGTTTTCTGGCTGCATAAGAAAAAACATTTGGAAAGAATTAAGATGGATTTGTCCCTGAAAAGCGAGTCTAAGCATGGAAATGCACACCTGTTCACGCTTTTGCCTTCCTGACTGAGGTCTTCTTTGTTCTTTGTGTTTAGCAAATGCCACAATCAGCTCACTGTCAACAGTGCATTGCAGCCTATTATCCATGACCCTCTTCAAGGACACGCCTGAGGAAATACAGTGGGTGATGTGTGTCTACAAACATCTGTGAAGAACAAGCATATTAAAACTCACTCTGCTTTCAGCGAGAAGCCTCCACCCTACTGGAGTCCACAGAACGTCTGCCTCATAAGTAGGCAGGTTACAGCTTAGTTGCTCTTCTCCCTCACCACACCTGGCTGCCGGTCTAATTAAGAGAGGATATGACAAAGAATATGCAAAGGTTACTTTCTAAAAGCAAGTCCTACCTCAAGCCTTTCATTACTTTCATTACTCCCCACTTCAGAAGGTCCAGCACTGGACCGTCTGAACTTTGGATTCTCTCAACCTTTGTAATTTGGATTTGTCTGGTAACTTTTTGTACGTTTTTATGAGCTATGCTGTGTTAGAGTCATCTAAAATAGGTAACAGAATGCTATAGAAATGAAAATGTGAAACAATTTAAAAGTACAGAGTACCTTAAACCGTGGCATTACTGTAATCACCTGCTACACAACCTAAAATCTTAGCTGATGAATCCAAGCCATGTTGTTGGCAAACCTAAAAATGCATTTTATGCATGTCCTCATATGTAAATTTAAAGCACATTTTGTGAAAAATATATTATTGCAAAATAAAGCATCTGCATCTTTTATTATTTGTCCCAGTTTTGTATACTGCATGTATACTGGGATGAAGGGTGTAAATTATGCACTGTTTAACTGTTTGAGGACAGGCAGTTCTGTGGATGATGTACAAGCAAGTGGAAGCCAGTCAGTAGGAAACCTGTTAAAATTTTTAAATGACATTAAAACTTGGATGGAGCTTAACTTCTTCTTACCTGAGTGGATATAAGAGTGATGTGATGGTTTTTGGGAAATCCGACTTGTTAACAGAGTGTAGCAGTGCCATTGTTCCTTTAAATTCTTTCAGTTGTATTGCTTTCAGAAACCTTGGGGTGTTTTTTGTTAAAATAGTGGTTTTAAAATTGATAAACAGGTTTGAGCAGTAGTCCTGTCTAGCTTCTACAATTTTAGGCTGATGGCTAAAATCAAACCACCTCATAGTGCCTTCAAAAGGGTGCTTCATTCTTTTTTCACATTAAGACTGGACAACTGCAACTCACTCTATACTTGGATGGACAACTGTCTTCTGTATCACTGCTGCCCATCTGTTGACCGGAAAAAGGCGACATGAGCATATTACTCCTATATTGTACTCCCTGCATTGGCTGCTGTACATTTAGGATTGCTTTTAAGATTTTACTTTTGATTTTTAAACAACAGTCAGGCACCTTCTTACTAATCGGAGCTCTTACACATCCATGTTCCCAAGTAGAACTCTGAGGTCTGGTAACCTGCTGCTTTTAGATGTTCCTAGGACTCGTCTTGTGAGCAGAGGAGACAGAGTTTTCTCTGTTGCAGCTCCCAAGCTGTGGAATGATCTTCCACTCACTGTAAGGATAGCCAATAATGTGAATGATTTTAAATCTCTTTTAAAGAGTCTTGTTTTTAATTTGGCTTTTAATTCCATTTGAACAGGAGCATCACGGTGGTTTTACCAAAAGTCTTTTTTTTTTTTGTTTTTCTGTAGATGTAATTTATTGCTTATTTTATGTTTTATTTCTTTGTTTTATGGACCTGCACAGTATTTTGGTCACTATGGGTGTGTAAAGCACTCTATAAATGAAGTTTGATTGATTGACTGATTGGAAATTATTTCCTGACCATCTTGGGCTGAAACTTCAATGCTCCATATATAGGCAGCGACTATACAACAAGGGGTCAAATAATGATGAGCTGAAATAATCAGAAAATGCTAAATGCTTGGACATGACAGAGGGGTTGGCCTCTGACTTGTCCAAGCATTTAGCACGAAAGGGTGATTGAAAGTTTATCAGTTCCGACAGAGTGTCTGCAAAGATAACCAGAGTAAATACAAAAACAGCTAATTTGAATTAGGGGGGAAAAAAGCTACTCAAAACAATCTAGCCCTATGTGTAAAGTAATCGCCCCCTAAGCCTAATTGTTTTTTTCCACTCTTGCCGGCACCAGCTGCCATCACGCATTCACAATAACTGGCAATGTGTCTTTTACATTTCTGTGGGGGAATTGTGTCTCACACTTCAATGCAGAATTGCAGATATCCTTCGAATTTTAAGTCTGAATGGCCTGTTTAAGGTCACACCACATAATCTCTATAAGATTTAGGATTGATAAGTCTACAATGTTCTCTTGGAGTAATTTCAGTGGGCCAGCCACTTCTGGGAAGGCTCACCACCATTATATATTTTTTCTAGTTCTGGGTAATGGCTTTGAATGTGGTTTGCTGGAGTTCTAAAGCCTAAAAAAATACCTTGTAATTGTTTCCAGGTTAATAGATGTCAGTGATCTGTTTTTCATCTGGTCTTGAGCTTCTTTAGATTGGGGCATGATGAACTGTTCAAGATCTTTGGCCTACTTCAAGTTGTCAGAAAGGTTCATTTTAAAGGATTTTTTTCATTGGACATGAACAGCTCAATCTTGCAATGACATTAATGATGAGCTGAACCATATTCCAGGTTAAGCGTCAGGGTCTTTTTTCTAGATATGGGTTACTTTGAAGGAATGTAGTCCATTTTTATGGCATGCTTTCTATTTCCCTTCAGATTTTCAACAGAGGGAAACTCGTCTGATGTTTGGCAGCAACTTATTAATGAAAATCATCTCGAGACAACCAAACTACTCACTATGTAGAGATGCTAATACATAAACACCGAAAATCAGTGACTGAGTTTGAATTTTGCACTGTGATACTAAATTTTTTTCTCTTAGCCAATATGGAAAAGATGAGTGAACATTGCGCTCACGTATTGCAAATATGTGTTTATCTTCATAAGTGTGGAAATGGTCACAAGACATTAGTTCCTCCTGTAAACTAATCTACTTTCTGAACAAAAATTAAACATTTTAAACCAACCTGATTAGCAACAACCGAGTCTGAAGGAGGACTCATGTTCATCTTGTCATCACACAGAGTTGAAAGGATGGTAATGGTGGTTAAAGAAAAAATCTCCAAAGCTCATCGTTGGAAAAATTCTGTGAGGTGTATGACATGAATATACTTCTGCAATGGCAGTTAATACAAAATTTGCTGCACCATATCTGAGTTCTCAAAAACAGTTCTGTGACCAGAAAAACAAAGCTTGAAGACTGAAAAATATAAAAAAAAACAAGCTTGTTGGCCAAGCAAAGGAGAAAAATAGTCAGATCTTAAAGTTTGTTTCAAATTGTCAAATTGAATTTAGTCCTGTAAGCTCAGGGACCCTGCCATGTTTTATTTCTATGTCAACAGCAGTGGTCAGTCATGAAAAATAAGGGTTGTTTTCTATCTTTCATTTCCTCAAACTAGGACAGGAACCTTTGTAAAAATGAGGATGCATTTCAAGTTTTATTGTTTTCATTATCAATTTGCATGCAAATTGGTTACTTTAAAGGAAACACATGCTGATGGAAGAATGAAATCAGATGTGCAAGACTCCTAGATTCAAATGTGGTAGGACAGATCAAACCCAAATGCATCTTAATGTCAGTTTGTTTACACGTTAACCTTCAGCTCGTCTTTATTTCATGATCCCAAACAGCCTTTAAAATTTAAATAGCTTGATTAAAAGAGTCAAAATGATCCCAAACACAGCAGATCCCAAACACAGCAGATAATCTTTTCCAGAATGGCTAAAAAACGTAAAGAACCCAGGTGTTACAATGGACTGGTCAAAATCCAAACCACAACCTGATTGAAATGCAGGACCTTAAGAAAGCTAAACAGGCATAAACGTCTCCAAATCTCGAAGACCTAAAGCAATATTTTAAGAGAACAGTTTAAAATCCCTCCAAAACACTGTAAGAAACTGACAGTGCTTTCACACCAAACCTTTAGAACGCTTTGTACCAAGAAGTGTCCGTTTTCTTGAGCAGATCACGGCAGTGTGAACCCTTCCTGGACCATGAAACAGATCAGAGAACCATACCCTGGCACATTCGCAACTGCCAGTCTTGGCATGGTTTATCCTGACCCTGGAGCAGTTTGCTTGCAGTGTGAAAGCTTGCTGGGCCAGCATTCCAAAAGCAGGAAGAGAGGATGTAACATAAGAGCAGCACATAGTAGTAGAAGTAGGAGTAGAAGAAGTAATAAAGGAAAAACATAGTAACAGCGTGAATCCAAAGATGAAAGTTTGCAAATGTCACATTTGAAAACCGAAGTAGCAATAGAAAGCTCGATGAGATCACGGTATAGAAAATCCGTGTGAAAGCAAATCGGGCCAACTGAAAGTGTGAATTCTCTCACTTTTACTGATCCCTGGACTGAACCTGCAGTGTGAATGCGCCCTGGTTGTCAAAGCAACTACCTTAAAGTCCTGTTGCTAAATGTGGTTGTACAAGCTACCCCTTTGAAAACTGTGGTTTGCATTTCTATACACTTGAGTTAAGGTCATAATATAAATAATTTCCTTTTTTTTAAATTTATCCTTGACACTGGATAGGTTTGCTGTGCTGCAGTGGAAATCCTTCAGCAGCTTTTTGTTTGAGTCATTTTCCAGAAACTCATTTGTCTTTGACCGGGGTCATTTCGTCACAGTTTGTGTCCTCTGCAGTTCAGACTGGGTGGACTTTTTCCAGAAAATCAAAATCAATCCACACTATGTTTTTTTTGCCAGACATTACGGTTTTGCCAGGCATTATGTCAATCTGTTTCCATTAAAGCTTAGAGTTTAATGATTAGGACTCAGTGGATGTTTACCTCAGATGAGGAGAGGATGTACGCCTTCATGCTGGCAGAGTACTCAGCGTCTGGGAAATTCATTTCCACCAAACTTTACATTCCTTGTTTTGGGGGATTATCTGGGAGTTTGTGACAAGGGGAGATTCCTGGATGCCTGGTTTAAATCTGGACCAAGACAGCCCCCTCCCGCCACAGGAAGCCACAATGCTTTGTGTCTCCTCTAATCAAACGGCATGCCTGTGGTTGATGATGTTTTAACATGGAACACACATGGACCCACTTACAGGACAGCATTTCCACACAGACTCATACAAAAAGAACAATCATTGAGTTCTGGGTCTGATTTTTTCATTTCTTCCTGTCCTGCTCCCAGTAACAGCAGAGCAGATGTTAGCTGGTGCAAAGGTTACATTCACAACAAGCTCTGCTAAAATTAATTTTCTTCCACCTGGCACACCTTAAAGTCTGCGGCTTTTAACTGGCGCAACTGTTCAGTAAATTTATGATTTAACGTTTGAGTGACTACCAAAGGGGTTCCTACGTAGTCCTTGGAAGAATGGAAGAGTATGGAATTTGTTGTTAGCATTTTCCAAGTTTGGATAAATATGGGGAAAAAAATAATTCCGTTTTCCGACTCTTCATTTTCCAACATATAAAGAGCTACTCTCTAAAAATAAAAATTGGTTTAAAAAAAATGAATGGAATAATTTTGAGCCTGATAATAGAAAACAGGCAGGTTGTACCTTCAGGTAATGGTTTGCTTTCATTTTAATTAAATTTTCCTGAAGATTTTGATGTAAATACCAGGGTGAATCTGGTGCAAAAATGAGCAGTTTTCTTGCTGGCAATCTCTGTAACAGGGATGAAACCATTATCGATTTTAATGATTGTGTGGTAAAATGAATAATACTGTTTTAAAATTAAAATTACAATTAGAATCTAAAATAAAAAGGAAAACTTGAAGGACTCAAGTGCACAGAGTGGAAAATGTAGTGAAAATCTTGAGTTTATACCTGTGCAAGAAAGGGTTTTTAAACAGGTTTTTGTCTTCACTGCATTCAATAGCGAGAGAATATTATTGAAAAGTTCATTTATTTCAGTAACTGAACACATTTAGATTCTAATTCATTAAATATGACTGAAAAAATAAATATGAGTCTGGAATCACCTTGAATGTTAAAACAAATATGGGATGAAACCCTGTACTGAGTAAAAATCCAATATAAATTTTTAAAAGTCTTGTTTTCATTACATAAAATAACACATTCAAGTGGAACCATTTAAACATTGATGCAACTGATGGAGAGGATTAGTCAAGTCAGAGATGGCGAATGGTTAAAGAGTACAGTAATGTTATAGCTTCTGCTGTGACCCAGACTTTCCACTACTCTAACAATAACAGAGTCATTAATCTCTTATATCTTATATCTTATCTTTCCCAACAGAGGCTGGATGCCCACGGCCCAGTGACCACATCCTGGTGTGTGTGTGTGTGTGTGTGTGTGTGTGTGTGTGTGTGTGTGTGTGTGTGTATGTGCGCGCGCGTGCGTGTGTGAGAGACAAAGAAGGGAATAAAATGGGGGTATTCTGTCTTTCTTCACACTATTCATCTTCATTAGGCTGAAATTATATCATCAGTCTGTGTTATTTTTAAATTAAGACAGATTTTTAATCCATCTTTTTCACATAACTACTGTGTGGTTATGGCGATAGTTAATATATTGCTTCACAGATGAAAATCTATATTTATTTTGTGAAAGAGCACTGATGATTTGTTACAACTTCAACTTTTTAACAAAAGACCTCCCAGCCTTACAAAGCATCCTGCAGATTGTTTTGAAGCGTCATCTCAATCACACAGTGTGATAGCTACAATAAGTTTTCCAAAGTCTATTTTAAAAATTATGTCAGGAGACATAAATGTCAATTAGGGATTGGTCAAATGAACATAACAAATTTATCCAAGTTGTAGCAATATATGTTCACAAATGATAGAGATCAGAAAATCTGGTAAAACATGCTAGCTTACATGATAGGCGATTCTTTGATTCAGAGAATGGTTTCCTGATTCGTGGATTAATCATGACATGATGCGAGTCTTTGTGGCATCCTGTAAAAAGAAAGACACCACCATGCAGTTTGTCAGAGATTTAGGATTTTGGAAAAGTTTTATACAAGTCATCCATTATTTCTTTAGATTCTCCTTTTTAGGTGTATGTCAGTGTTGTAACCTGAGTAGATTACAGGATACCCAAGCTAACAGCTACTCAAACCATCAGCTATTTAACCCCAAGGCTGCTCATACTAAAGGCTACTCTAGCTAAAGGCTCTTCAAGCCACAGGCTATTCTGTTCCGTCTCTACAGGCTACCCTGTTTCTACAGGCTACGCTGTCCTAAAGGCTACTCAAGCCATCAGCTACTTTGTTCTAATAGCTTCTTCGATTAAAGCATACCAAAGCCATCAGCTACTACTCAACCCAAAGGCTGCTAATACTAAATGCTACTCTGGCTAAAGGCTCCTCAAACCACAGGCTATTCTGTTCTGTCTCTTCAGGCTACCCTGTTTCTATAGGCTATGTTGTCCTGAAAGCTACTTAAGCCATCAGCTCTTCAAGCCACAGGCTGTTCTTTTCTACAGACTACCCTGTTTCTATGGGCGGCCCTGGCCACCCGCTACTCTGTCACAATACCCACCCAAACTAAAGGCTACTCAAGCCAAAGGCTACTCAGGCAAACTGCTACTTAGACTAATAGCTACTCAAGCCAAACATTTAACTAAAACCAAGCAAACTGCTGCTTAGGCCAACAGCCACTTAAGTGGACACAAGTGCACAGCACCTCAAGTTTATGGCTTTTCAAGCTAAAACCTACTTAGGTATGCACTGAAAAATATTTATTATGTTCAAGGTCTGGACAGAAAATTTGTGAAAAAGCAGCAGAAGCCCAAAAAAAACAAAAAAAACTCTAAAAGCCCTTCAGACAGCTATTGATCAAAACCATTTTTAAAAGATAATAATGTTTGGCTTCTTGGAAGAAAAATCTAAATCAAAAGGTACATTTGCAGAGCATTAGCAGCCTCAGTCCCTCAGTATGCCCCTACCAATGCCAAACAACTCGTTACCACATTTTGGAAAAAAAGAAAATGATTAAAAACCAAGTAAAAAATACGAACTGTTGAAGGAGATAACAGATTCTTTTTCAAAGCAAAGAAAATGGTCTTAGAAACTGTACGAGAAGTTAATGAATCTCCAGCAGCAGCAGCCATCTTAGCAGCAGTGTTTACTCTCATAGCCCCAAACTTGTGAGTCCTAGTTCATCTCCCATTATGGGCCACGTTTTACCCTCCAGGACTACTACTGGCAACTGAAACTGTTATTAATATTTCAAGAAATTGCTAAATCCACCCTTTGAGACTTTTATTCACTCTGGTGAGCTTAGAATTGAATTGCCTGGTTCATAAAGTATGCAGCATTCACCATGAGCTAGTCCCTTCACATCTCAAGTTATTGATGTTGAAATTCTAATATGTCAACAGAAAACTTATTTGTATTGGTGGTTTATTAAACTATCGGTACAGATATTGAGTCAATGAATCTGCAGTGAATGTTTGAAAAATTGTGGCTAATTAGAGCAATGGAGCCACAAGTAATGAAACATTACAGGAGGGATATAAAGACTGTTAAAATTCTGGGTTGGACATCAAACGTGAACACTTTTAAAAAGAAAAGTTAACCGCATCATATGTCAGCAGTACAACAAAAAGTGACCATAGAATGAGGCAGAAAACGATGATTTTACTTGTAAGTTCTATAAGATCTATACCTCATGTTAATGTGGTTTTAAATTCAATAGCATTTACCTAAAGAGTCATCATCCATCTCTGTTTTTTGCAAACTGAGACAAAAAGCTGCCTAGGACCTGCTTTTAGTGACAAGAATGAAACTTTTGCAGACCTAATAAATCTCTGCAGATACAGAGATACGCGGGACGCTGCTGGTACCAACTGTGTTAAAAAAACCTTGAGCCTCTCCAGACACATAGCATTCCTTTTAACTGTACAAAAGTCTCCATCCTTGCAATCTCATAGGCATGAATGTCATTCCATTTAGAGGCAGTAAAAGAGATTACATTTGTACATATTTTAAATAAAAGCCACACCTAACAGAGTTCCTGCAAGTCTTGAAGTCTGAAAAAGCTAGGAAAATTGTAGTATTTTATAACTCCGGAAAAGTATGGTAAAAGAAAATAGAGTGGGGAAAAAAAATTTTATTTCCAGACTTTATTCCCTGTCCCATTGTCTTCGTGAGAAATATGTAAATCTCAAAAAAAAAACGTTGCCCTACAACAAATCAATATTTACACTGATTTTAGATGATCATCCATCCCACTGTCCATTGATGTGCTCGGCATCTATCTATCCACAGAGATATACAGAGCAGGATGGCATCAATCTATCCATCATACCATCTATCTTTCCTTTATCCAACTTCCTGGACATACAGTTAGTCATCCATCTAGCTGGAAGTCCATAGGCATCCATAGGCTCATCCACACATCTATCCACACACCCTTCATCCAGTCCGTCGATCTGTCCGTTCTTCATCAATCAGCACATCCGTCAGTGCATCCATCCATCAATCTATCCATACACCATCTGAAAGTACAGAGACACATAGGACGGCATCCATAAATCCTTCCATCTGTCCATTAAGTCATCAATTCACCCATCTGTCCATTTGTCCCTCCATCCTTCTGATGTGACAGTTAAATCAATCAGTCTATTCGTCCATTTGTCCTTCCTTCCAGGCTCAGGTATTGTTGGAGGTCCCTTATTTTAAGTCCTGACCACTGTAGAATTGTACTATGAATGGAACGGGAGATCGACAGATGGATCAGTGCGGCTGCCGCACTAATGGGGGCGCTGTGCCGGTCCGTTGTGGTGAAGAGAGAGCTGCGCCGAAAAGCGAAGCTCTCGATTTACCGGTCGGTCTACGTTCCTACCCTAACCTATGGCCATGAACTCTTGGTCATGACCGAAAGAACAAGATCTCGGATACAAGCTGCTGAAATGAGATTCCTCTGTAGGGTGGCTGGGCACTCCCTTAGAGAAAGGGGGAGGAGCTCGGCCATCCGGGAGGGGCTCGGAGAAGAGCCGCTGCTCCTCCACATCGAGAGGAGCCAGTTGAGGTGGCTCTGGCATCTACACCGGATGCCTCCTGGACGCCTTCCTTGGGAGGTGTTCCAGGCATTTCCCATCGGGAGGAGGCCCAGGGGACGGCCCAGGACACGCTGGAGGGACTATGTCTCTCGGCTGGCCTAGGAACGCTCCCCCCGGAGGAGCTGGAGGAGGTGTCTGGGGAGAGGGACGTCTGGGAGTCTGCAGCTCCTGCGACCCGGTACCGGATAAAGCGGAAGACAACGAGTACAAGAAATCTACCATCAATTCATTGTAAATTGAAATTTACTGAAAACTGTCAAGACTTTAATCTAAAGAACTGTGGAACTTTAAATTGAGATACGGAAAAAAAAAAATCTGTTCACATTCAAATACATCCAGATGTGAGTCATTCAGCAGACATTGAGCTGAATTTATGTAACTGTTCCAGTGAACAAACACGTTCCCTTGCTGATCACATCAGACCTTCTTTTCACACACAAATCAGTGCAACAGCTGCAATGACAGCAAGACAAACCTGGACTTATAAGCAGAGGAAGAGATAAAACTCAAAACTAGAATTTAGGACATTTCAACATATTGATTCTCATTTTTAGGTGTACATATTATCTCCATCATCTCGTTCCTAATAATGGCATTGGTTTTACTCTGGAAGGCCAAGAAAAGAACCTTGCCTTCATAACCACAAGTTGATTTTTCTAGCATAATATTCGAAGCTTCAAATTAAACACCCAAAAAAGGTCAAAAGTAAGGTCTTGAAATGGCAAACAGCTAAAAATGAAAGTGGGCCTACCAGTTTGACAGCAGAAAAAAAGGAATGCATAGCGTAAAATCCAGGAAACAGCCTGACGTGGATATAATAAGCTAAAATGACAGAGGTGAAAGGTGACTGCCTCGTAGGAGGAAATCTAATGCATCACCTCCACTCCATCCATTGTTTTCTCAACACCTGGTTATGCCAGACTGCTTGGTCATAGAAGAGCTTGGTGGATGAAAACAATCCCCATCCTGTAAATGTGTTTGACTCAGCAGTATGTGAAGGGAATCCCCAAATCTTTGCCAAATTCAGCCATTTAAAATCATGTTTGTCCAGGTTTAAGCATCTATTCTCAACTTTACAACTAATAGTTAAAAGCATGGGAAAAATTTGATACACAAAAGATGAAAAAAAACATTCTCCAAACCACAGTTGAAAGAAATTTTTCACATTGCCCTAAAAAACAATTATATGTACAGTATATGAACACATTGGTCACTGTACGCTGAAAGACTCTGAATCAGGCCTGAATCAAAGTGTCTAGACGGCCCTGTCAATATGAACAGTCCTGAAGATAATCAAAGCAAAGATTTTATGAGATAACATGACATCCTAATGTTGTACTGACATTCTGGGGAATTTCATTGGTTGTTCACCAATGGTAAGGGGCCTTCAGTGGTAACAAGTCCATCAACAAAAACGTTGCATACAAATAATTTCCTCATCAAATTTACACTCTCTGTAACAGTTGATTCTGCTACTTTGGGTTCTTTAATACTCCTTTGACACACACATCTTAACAAAGAGGTGCATCAAGACAGCAAATTGGTAAATTACAAATGAATAACACAGAGAAGTATAAATCAAAATTTGTCGTTCCACTGCTTTTCAAAGCTCTTTTAAAACATACTTTTCTGACACAAAAAGAGCTCTTACCTTTCCCTAAGATCATCTATGCAGAACAACAAGTTGGGTTTGTGAAAGCAAATAAGTGAGGAAGACTGCCTTCTCACTGTGCAAAATCAGGGTTCTGTTTCAAACACTTTTCTGGGCTAATTTGAATGGGAACAGAACACACTCCATGCCAATGGTGACAACAGATGGTATTAGCCGAATCAGCAGCCAGAGCAACGAGGCGACGGCATGCGTCGTCTGTGACCATAATGTTTCTTTGGTAAGAAAATATTTGTTTTGTTAAGTTTACACTGTGTCTTCTTACAGTTGTCCCCCACAGATCACTTTAAATCAAACGCTTTCTCTAAATTTTTTTCCTGCATATTTACTCATGATGGGCTGCAGAAACAACTAGTTTTTCTCAGTGTCAGAGCCAAATGAACGTTTGATTTTTAATCAGTATTTTGACTTTCCTTCCAATCACAACATACATGACATTAGCTTGAAATAACTTCTTAGGCCCAAATAACATATTGAGGCAAAGGAGAATGAATTATGGCGTTTCTGTGAATATATACTGTAGACCATGTCCTCAGCTACTTTCTTTAGTGCAGTTACACTCATGAGTAAAACACTTAAGACTTTTAGTTGCTTCCACTCACTGCCGTTATGAATTTCACAACCACGGCATGGCTTGACAATACAAAGTAATCTGATCCCAGTTATTGTGCACTTTTGTGTAATAAGACTGGAGCCTCAACCAACTGGAGCAGAAATTTCAACATCTACCTGAATCCCACCAGAAATTCAACTTTTTTAAATCCCAGTTTCTGTCGCATGTGGTCATTCACTGCTGTGGCACATTACAGGCAGGCCGGACTCATCACAGAGAGTACCCTAGGGTTGAGTGCCGATGGTTTAGGTCTCCAAGCTACTGTTTTTAGACATTACTGATGACTTCCTCCTCCTTACTGGAGAAATCACCACTTAAATTTTCAATTTATAGGCCTTCAGTCTAGCTGCAGGTTTACAATTAGTACTTAATTTTTTGGTGACTGTTATGTTATGCACAGAAGCAAGAGTTCTGATTTTCAAACGAAAAAGATTAATCAGTCTTGGGAAATTTTGGAAGGCCTTGTATTTGCCTTCTGAATGTAATGAAAATTATTACAACTATTGTGAACTTCAACCCCAAATACAATTGTAAAAAAGATCATATTTGGGCCTCCCTTTCTTTGCTCTTTAAAAACTGTTATTTTTTTTTTGTTGTTTTTCACATTCAGAAAGATGGAAATCCTGATAAATTTATATATAATCTTCCCATAATGTAACAATACCCTAATTACAAATGATGTCCTGTGTGACAACTCTGTCAAATCGTAAGTCACAAACTGGCTTGAGATCAGTTTCTGGACTGCAGGGACCAATCATGGTGCTGGTAATATCGTTGTGAGAATCCCTTAAACCATAAAAGGACAACATTTTCTGAGCAGATTCCTTGTCAAATGTTTCAAACATTTTGTTTTTGCAGATAAACAGATGTTTATCCATGAATAAGCATCTTAAAAAACTGCTAATCCAGATTTATATTTTGTGAGATTCAAAAAAATCCGTTGAAGCTGGTTTCAACTGACAGTAAGACTTGCTTTAATAAAAATAAATGATTAATGAGCTCTGATGCATGCCTTGTTATCAGCCTCAACAGTACAGCTCCATGTTATTCCTATAGAAGCATTCCAGCCCACCTCTGAGGGGAAACAGCAGCAGGAAAAGCCAGCTCTGCAGTCGATAAGGACAGTATGGGACGGGACAGCTGTCCCTTCCATTTAAGTGTGGGTGGAAACTCAACATAACTAATACATCAGTACATACATGGAAAACGGGGAACAATTAGATTTCCCATCGCTGAAATGGATACCAATAACAGTAATGTTAAAATTGTCTAACTCTTGTGAGAATTAACGGCATGTCCTTTTGAAGGAATCATAAATACTGTTTGCTGATACGTCCTGCTCTGTAATGTAGAGTGGGGAGTAATTTCAGTGTTGATATTCACTTCCATTACAGGGGTCACACTGAGGGCTTATAGTCCATTAAAAAGTCTTGTTAATATAAAGCTCAATCTAACTGCATAAAAAAGCAGCTACTGCAGAATGAATCTACGTTCATGAGAAACTCATTATTTTATCCAAAAGGCCGTTTATTTAGTTTCATGTTAAAAATTATGGCTGAAACGTTTCCTGTCTGCAATTTATTTTAAATTGCAGACAGATTTAGGTTTAATTATCTTAGAAGCAGAATCTTGCATATAAAGCGGTGCACCCCACTTGTTGCAGCTCTATATAGCCACAGAACCCCAGGCAGAATAAACTAATGAACAAACCAGTATACTAGATTAAAAAATAGCAGGACCATGTAATCATAACAGGAAATATATGTTTGTTTTGGACATAAGAGGGACCTTCTTTAAGATCATCTTAATATGCATAGCTCTCACCGATGTAGAAAAATATGTTTTCTCCGCTATGAGCTCAACACAAAATCCCTTATTTTGTGCTGGAAGCACCAAAGTCTTTCACAGGAAATAAAAAGGAACTGTTTTGTCCATCATATACATATATATAAGCTTTACATAGAGGTGTTTTTTAGTGGCAATAAAAGTCTCTGTATGCATTATGACTTGTCCGTAAACAACACTTACTGAAGATAAAGTTTTACTAAGGACAAATGTTGGACTTACCCTTAGAAAGCCAACCCTATCTGCCACTCAGACATCACAGCTGCTGGACATTTTTCCTAATTAACCTTCCTTCTTCTTGTTTAATGGCAGTTGGCAAGCAACGTTTTGGTGCAATACCTCCACCAACTGGAAAGGAATGTGGATCGGATCACTAAATTGTTATATATATTTAAAAACTACATTTTTATATATAGAAAAAAATATATTTATAATAAAGAAAATATATATTTTAACTGGTCCTCTTTGCTTCACATACCTTTGATGAATTCAGCCTATTTTCTTTAGCTTTTAGAAGACAGTTTTAAAAACCCGCCAGTATTTTTGTTTCCAAAAATAGTAACATATTTTAAAATTGTGCAAAAGCAGAGCACAATACTGGAAACATGAAGAACCAGTCAAAAGTTTGGACACACCTTTGTTATTCATTGGCTTTTCCTTATTTGTATGACTTTCTACATTGTAGATACATAGTAGAGACATCAAAACTATAAAGAAAAAGTATCTGGAATTATGTGGTAAACAGAAAATAGTCTGAACAGACAGATAAGTTTAAAAAAAAGACAGAGATATTAAGCACTTTCATTTAAAGTATGTCACGTCCATCTAGCTTTATTTAATGTCATGCAGTTTAATAGATTTTATAACCTGCACACAGCAGCACCGACAGTGACATAATTCCATCATTAATTTCAGTGATCAAATTAAAGAAAATTGTGACTCTTGTTTTGCAACTTCACCTTTTTTTCAAATACACAAAGCAAATGACAGTCACAACTTTTAGTTGCATCATAACAATTTCAGGTAAACAAAAAGATTAAGTAAGATAGTTGCTGTGTCCCTTGCGTAACCTGATACAGATGCTTGTCCTTAAACTCTGCCAATAGGCACACACTTTAACGCATTTAGGACAATTTTTAACTGAATATGTAATAATGCGAGATTGCTCAAAAAGGCTATGAAAAGCTAGGTGCTACAAGCCCCTCTGGATTTGGTTTTCCACAGAAGGGCAGCTTGGACCTACTTTAATTGTCTCTTCCAGTAAATGTTTCACCCCCACCCAATTTAATTAATTTGAGGCTCATAGCAGAGGGACAGTTTATCTAGAAAAATCCCATTTTGCTTGCTATCCATATAAACAGATGTCTTCTCATCACCAGTTTAACTTACAGTCTTTAAAATAGTGATTGTGAAAACCCCTTACAATTTGTGATCTGAGATTGCTATTTAGAAACAGCTCATGCTTTTGTACGGCCCCCTCTCCAGATGAAGATGGGGGTCGTGGGGACTAGGGTCGGGGCGGGGGGTCAGGGTCCGGGCCGGGGTCGCTCAGGTTCCCGGACCAGGTTCAGGTGCTGGGGCAGTCTGCCTGTCTCCACCCCCTTGGGTCCAGGGGCTGGTTGCCCCTATGGGGTATCAGCACATGGACCTGGGAGTATAGAGTATGTATGGGGAGTGTGAGTGAGTGTACGACGTCCATTGTTGTTTGTCTTTACGTTGGGCGCGTGGATGTGAGTGTTTTTATGTGTACACATGAGGGTGGGAATGTGTGATTGTGACTGTGTGTGCCTGTTTTTGTGTCAGGTTGGGTCTTGGGCTGCTCCCTCTCCTGGATCAGTTTAGGCCCCCCATCAAATGTGGGGCCTATTTCCTCCCCGCCACACTACCTGCCGGTGGTTGGTGTCTCTGCCCGCCGGTGTACTTGTGGTTCTCTGTGTCCGTGGTTGGGTGCTTTGGTGTGTGCTGGGTCACTCCCGGTGGCAGCTTGCCAGGGCCTGGACCCCTGGGCTCTGTCAAGCCTGTGCTTGGGGAGTGATGTGTCCCGGGGTCTCAGGTCTCTGGGTCCATGGCTGGATCTGCTCGGGCGTAGATGGCTGCCAGCGGGTCCTGTGGGCTTGTTGCTGCAGCTCTCTGGGGCTTCTGCACTGTGGCTGCTGGGTGGTCCCCCTGGGACTCTCCTTTGCTCTTCTCTAGGGGGGTTGCGGTAGTCCCGGCGGTGGTTCTCCGGGGGTTTCTGTGCTCTGGGGGGCCTTTGGATGTCTGTGGCTCAGTTCTCATCTGTATCTGTCCCGGATCCAGAGGGGCAGGTCTGTGGCTCCTCACCCTCGTTCTTGCATATTTTTATGGAGAAATCTTGTATACACAAGTGCGCTCACACTCAGACCCACTGGTGTTTAGATTCAAGTGTTAACAGATACACAAATGTTCTATATTAAGCCGCATTCACCACTAAATACATCTTGCATTCATAAGTACTGTGGTCTTTTGGTAAAAAAGCTGCTAATATGAACATTTCTGCAGGTGTAGAAGCAAGCAGGGTGTTATCTTGTATTCTCTTCGTCATTCTTTCTTTCTTCCATTCTTTTCTCCTTCTCTCCCCTTTTCCTTTTTGCTCCACCTTTCTCTCTTTCGTGCTTCTTTTTTTCCTTTTCATTTCTGTCCCCATGTCAGTAACAATTGAAATAATCCGAAAGCAGTTTCTAATAAAGTTTATTTTATAAATTCCAAGCAGAGCTTCAAAGCATTAGCTGTAATGCTGCACTTGTGAAAGTAAATCGGTTGGGCTTTTTAATGGCACTCAGACAACAATTCTGAGCGCTATTCTGCCGGACAGGACACAGTTAAAAAAAACAAAGAAGCAGCTCTGCAAATGAGAGCAGCACACATCATTTAAAGCAAGATTCATAAATGCAAGCAACATTAAACAGCCCATCAGTGTTCATCTTTAAAGGTACCTTTGAACAGGAATATAATCTCAGTTGAAAATGCAAATGTAGAAGCAGCCTTGTGCGTTGCATGTTATACTGTCATGATGGGAATACAAAGACAAACCCCAGGACAACAAGAGGGAGTATACGTGTTATTCTGGTAATAACTTGAGTTTTTTTATTTTTAAACTCAGTTTATTGTTTTTTCCTTTTAAATTATTTATATACACAAAACTGGAATCAGGAATTTTTCGGTGCTATACTCAGAAACAAATGATGCGAAAGAAGCAATAACACATGTTTAGCACTGACACTGGTTTGGCACTCACATTGGTATAGCACTGTTTCCCATCATAACATGTACGTTGGTGTATTGAGGAGCGGAATTTCCACAGGTTTAAACGAGGGAAATGGAACAGATGTACAATATAAAGTCCGGTCATGTCTTTGAACTATGTGTGTCTATTTTGATGCTCTCCTGGTTTTTGAATAGTATATGTTTATTGGGTTGTGGAATTCACAGTGTTCAACATCAGGACAGGGTTTAATATTTATGCAGCACCATCTCATAATACTTAAATATATGCACTTACCTTTTTACAACTGCGTGTAATGAACTATTTCAATGTACTGATGTTTAATGTGTTTAGGTTTCTTCTGTACAGCACTGTGATCTATGTCTTGAAATGTGCTATATATGTAAATAAAGTTTGAAGTATTTACTTACAAGAACAAACATTGCAAAAAGAGAGAACTTTATTGGTTTTTCCTGTCCAAGAAGAGAATCAAAGTACCATCTGGGAAATAAATATAATTGCCCTGAATGCTCCCAAGTGGCTAGGTATCATTCTTGGCTGAAATATCAGAGTGTAGGTAAATTCAAGCACTCAGCATGCAGAAGTGAGTGACTGTTTACCAGCGTAGACAGAGCCTTTCCATAGTGTGGCATGACATTAGCTCATGTTATGAGGTCATTGCTGTGATATTTGAGTAGCAGTTGTGTAACTTCTGTAGCAGCGATGCACTTGTGGAAAACTACTATGGCAGCCTGGTTAAGCTGGTGATCAGATCATGCATGCTACAGTGTTATCCCACAGTGTTACTCCAATATCATTTTACAGAGTTACCTCACTGCGCCACCATGTGTTGATCATGCAGCATAGTGGGGTTAATTGTCGACCTAAAGTTTTGTAAAAATGTATTAACTCTGACCACGACATGCTTCTAAGTTCTAAATTCAAAACATTAAGAACTCCCTTGCTTTTACACTTTGTTTCTTTTCCTGCACAATTACATAAAAAACTACAAAGGGTTGTAAATTAAATCCGGAAACCCATTTGCCCATGTTTTGCTTACATAGTGAAAAAGATGGAAAAACAAACAACAAAAAACGGAAATGTGGCACTTCTGGCATGTTGCACCCGTTTAAATTTTCCTGGAATTTACTTCATTTAACCTACTGGCCATCTTCCAAGAATGGTGCCATCTCCAAACAAGACTTAAGCTTCAAATTAATCAAAATGCATGAGGGAAACCAAGCAAAAGCAAGGATAACTTCTAGAAAAGCTGTTTATAAATTTGGAGGTTAATGATGCTTTTGGCTGTATTCCAGACAGTTTATAGGAAAATGGGCAAGAGTTGGTCAAGATGGCTGCTTATCCATTGGTAATCTGTTTGATGTGTATGGAGAGCCTATTTACTTTAAATGGGCTGTGCACTATTGTTCTTCTCTTTGTTAGGACTACTTTCACAACATTGCACAAAGAGAAAACGTCATTGGTTTATCATGTCCAAGAAGAGAATAAAAGTAAAAATAAAAGAATAATTCTTGGTCATTTATGGAAGTCAGATTAGTCTCTCAGACAATCTATTAAAGGAACTTACAAAGAGTTTGACCTTTGTGACAGCTCTTAGACTTTAAGAATATTGCTTACAGCTAATACATGCCCCCCTCCATCTTCTAAAACACCCACAGCAACCCGCTAATACCTTTCCCACAGGGATTACCGTGTGTGTTTGTGTCAATGATTATGTGTATTTGCATGTGATGGGATTCATGTGTGTGTCTGCAGGCTAAAGCAAACAGCAACTTTGGATTATCTCCAAGGTAGAGGCAAAGGACTTCTGGAAAAATATCCTAACGTGAGGTGAATGAATTGTGTCCTTAAATTTGCATTTCTGACATAAAGAAGAAAAGCACATTGAATCGGGGAGACAATAACATAGTGAGAAGTGTGAATTTCTCTGTGATTTCTATGTGATGCATTACTGATAATTATGTTCCATTTGCCACAGGAAATGTGCAAACTGGAGTAAGACCACACCAATTACAGGCCATGACAGGGTGAGTGCTAATTAGTGACCGTTGAACATGTTTGTCATTATAACTGAACACTGAAGGAGCAGGTTGAAATGGATAACGAATGACTTGTTTTACTTTGAAGTTAAATGACAGATAATGCTCAGGCTATGCCTGGTTGGAGCAACATCATGGTCTTAAACCAAAATACATTGGATACTACAGAAAAAACAATGCTTTAGTTTTTATAGATGATACTATGGGAAGAAACTTGTGCCATCAGTGAAATTCATTTTCAAACCAATGCATTTCATTTCAAATTACACAAATACAGATTCAGTCTGAGCAATTCAAATTCAGTTTCTGATGGCACAAGTTTCTTCCCATATGATGCTGTGAAGTTTTGTTTGAATATGCAAAGTGCCAAATAAATAGTTTAGCAGCATCTTATCCTCAGCTGGAGCACAGCTGAACAAAACATTTCCAGGGCTGCTTCAGGCACCAAACACAACCAAGGGCAGGGGCACACAACATGACCCAATTGCAACATTAAGCAGCTAAATGGAAAAAAAAAAACATAATAAGTAGTTGAGGATGCATTTCAGATGATTAAATTAAATTTCATTAAATGAAATTACTTTTTTAAAAAGGAGATTGAGCTGGAGAGTAATACTTTAATTCTCATTTGAGAAAGAAAAGTACCTATGTATTTAACAAGACAATGAGTCACCGTTTAAATTGCATCTCTACTGGAGCCAGTTTTGGCGCAACAGCCTTGTAGGCATTGCCACTTACAAATCAGTTTCATAGTTTAGTTTACAGTTCATCTGTCAGGTCAAAATCTAATAAAATCACAAGTTGCTGTGAAGTTTGCAAGCAAATATGGTTGATTTTAGGTTGTCTGTGGAAGAACAGGAGTCTGTTGTATCTTGTTTGGTCTCTACAAGATTTTCAATGTTGCTGAAATGGCTCCTGTTTAATGTCAACCATGCTTGGCATATTTTTGGATAAATGGCAACATGGGATTCCTGTTTCTTCTATTAAAATCAGCCCTAAAGAGGTCCTATGGATTTGTTCCTGCAGTGTAAACAGCCTTCATCAAAGGCATATATGAAAACAGCATTAATCTTAACCTGTCAAAGAAAAGTAATGGAGCATACTTCCCCAAATATAGGCTATGATATCTTTACATCAAGTTCATATAATTTAACCCATTTTATTGCAATCATAAGATACCTTTAAATGCCAAACCAGTCAAATTCATATCTAGTTTTATGCAATCTAAATGATTTAAACGGAAATCAAATCCAACTAATTCAACTAATCCAACTAATATAATCCAACAGTTCCAAACCAAACATGCTGTATTTTGCATCTGAACTGAGGGTGTGCTAAACTACTCAGTGTTCCAGCTTTATTCACATAGAATGAAAGTCATCTCGGTCCAGTGTGTGTTCTATCATATTTGCCTGTTTTGAGATTTCGGCAGATTTTCTCTTCCCGCTCATATGTTTCCAGGTTACCAGAATGCAAAAAATACTTTCCTTCTATTAAATGTTAAAAGATGTTTTTGTTTTTTTAACTGTCTGATGACAGGGAGACACCCACTAGTGCTGTTTGACTCATGTTTTTTTCAACTTGATTTTTAGTCTTTGACATCCAGTGGATGCAAAAAAAGGTCACCTCAACAAACTCACTTACTTACACTCATTATACAATTTCTATAATAAAAGAAATATACTCGGAAGATTAAAAAGATCCAAGGGATCTTATACTTGATGAATTGCAGACACATTACAGTTGATTTTTTTGTTCCATCCGCCTTGCTTTCTTCCAGGGGCTAACACTGCAGAAGAAAAATACTTTCTGCAAGAGCCCCATTTTTTGTTCATTAGGAATATTTTGATTCAAGCTAATCATAGCTTTAAAAATCTCATGTATCTTTACATGAATGCGAGAGATTTAAGTGGTTGACATCAGCGTCAATGGAAATGGATTTGAAAACCTTTTGAGTTAGGTGTGCTCAGTAACCTACAGCTATAATTCTTATTTATTCATGACACTTATGGATGGTCAAAAAAACCTCAACCCATTTATAAATTATAATTTTCCCAATCCCTTCCATGCTTTTACACTAGTTAAAGTCATAGAAATCATCCCCATCTTAAATGATCATTCGGTATATTAGAACCAGCAGTAAAAGTGACGTAGCTTAAAATATAGCTGACATTTTTTGGAATTTTATGAGCAACGATGACCAAGTTTATGACAGTGGTTTGACTTTTTTCTCCCAGCAATGCTATCAGGATATGGAGAAGCCAAGCCATGAGAAAGAAAAGCCATTCATGAGGCTCCAGGGACATGACTCACCAGGAGAACTAACTCTGGCATAAAACCACTAATTAACTGGGCTCTGGCAAATTCTGTCATGTCTTTCAGTTGTATAACTGGATGCTAACTCCTGCATGCTCTAGGTTTCTTTCCCAAATTGGAAACTTTGAGTGATATCCTTGAGCTATATTGGTTCATACGTTTTATTTAGGGATTGTTAAAATATTTAAACAAGATCTTGTTCTTTTAGGACATTCCAGAACATTTAGAGGACTTTTATTGTGAGACTCATGGGAAATAACTCCAGTTTCATATGATGGAACAAGCTGTCCTGTGCCACACTACTTGGCTTTCAGTATCTGACCTCCTCCGCTCCAGCAGTCAGTTCCCCTTTCAACCTTCTTAAGGGTGCTTCCAGCAGGTTTTCGGGTTTCTCTAGTTAAATTAGTATGGGATGAAGTTTGTTCTGTATTTCCAAGTTCTGTTGACAAGAAACGTTAGTCAGCATCGTGCCACATGTTTTATGAAAAGTTGGACTGATCTCTGTTGATATAAGGCTTCAGTGAGAAACATCAATGCCTTGCCCTGACTAACCCCCTTGCCCCACATCTATAGCTAGCAGATAAGCAGTAAAGCACAAGCATGAGTAGGATAGTTCAGGTGATGGGAAGATAAACTAAAAGCAAACAGTTTACAGGTTTGTTATGAACAATCCTGCTCTGTGAGAGCAACCAGAGAGCAAATGATCTGCGCCACAGTAGTTTCTTCTCAGCCTATTTCAAGCTTCATCTGATGCTTGTATACTAAGGTCAACTTTTTATTCTACTATTTTGAATTTATTATTTGAGAGTTTATCCCTATCTGTTATTAAAAAAAACTTTAGATGTATGGTTCATGCACATGTTAACATGTTCCACTTGAAACAAATTTCCTTTGAAAGTAAGTGAGGTGTGACCAATGAGGACATTATGATGCAATCTGTTAGATTACTGAACTTAATGTCAGGTAGATGAGCATTTCTTTATTGTTTAAAAAAAATTGTTTAAGTTTGCCATGTCAAAAATAAAAAAGAAACCAACTATAAAATAAACTATTCTCGAAAATGTAATTTTTTAATATTAATGAATTAAAATAAGGCAATAAAATAAAGCTGGGTAAATAATTGAACCTAAAAACAAACACTTTTTTGCATTAAAAATGTATGTAAATCTATACACATATATATATTATATATATATATATATATATATATATATATATTACATATATATATATATATATATATATATATATATATATATATATATATATATATATATATGTGTATATATGGCGAAAGATGCATTCTCTGTTATTAATGTGTAATACTTTTTCCACAGCAGTAATGACATGGTCCTACAGGCATGCTGTAGACTTGAACTGGACCCAAACTTTTCTTGGATTAGTCATGAAACAGCCGAGTAATGTACAGTAAACTGGAGACAACATCCTCGTTAAAGAGAAGCAGTGCAGACCAGCAGCATTACTCTATAAACCAGGACGATATTCTGCTGTGTAGATCCCCTATGTGAAAACCGCTTCACCACAAAACTGTAATAGCTTTTTGACTGATTGTTTATCTTTTAAAGAAACCCCAGTATAAATACATTTATTTTATTCCCCACAATGTTTTTACACCAGTTATTTCCCAGAAGTTCCGGCTATGCGGTCCTTCTCTTTATTGTGAAAGATTCAATATGTTTGTAGTTGTAATTTAAAATAAAATGAGATGGTTTAGAATAGATAAACCATTTTCTTAACTGTATGGTCAACAATGACTAAAGTTTCTTGCTGTGGTTTGTCTGGGGGTTTTTCCTCAACACAAGGTTTTCACCAGTCAGTAGAAAAAAATTGTCAGCTATGAGGCTCCAAGATTAATTACTGACTAGAAGAGCAAATCAGGACAAAAAAATCCCAAATTAATAGGCAAATTTATTGCATTTCTGTCTTTTAAATAGATCTCTGCAATAGCAAACCAAGTATGGTCGTTGGGTAAACGTTTCCTTTGCAATGCTTGTTTTGTAAAAACCCAGAAAGTTTAATTTTACCAGATACACATCGTCTCCTACACACTTTTTAATACTCTTGGTAAAGAGGTATTTAAAGCCCTACAACAAATTAATCCTTTCTGCCATAGCATAATACATAATCTAGTGAAAAATCTATAAACACTCCATGTTTAATTGTAGTGCATTTTGTTAATAGTTGAAAAAAATCCCATCATAAGAAATTCGCAATGATTCCTTAAAATAAAATAAATAAAAACACAGACATGTGTGCTGTCCTTCATAAGGAAATGGCTACCTGGTTGGACAAGAACCAAACCGATTCTTTAAGGACGGTATCTTGAGGCTACCAAGTCTCCACAACATTCATTAGATGCCTTCTACATGCCAAGCAGTTGTTTTGAAGGTATGAGAGAGAAAACCTGTTTTGTTCTGCCATCACAAACAAACATATGGCGTTTGCTACACTCTACCGGGGCTTTAACTGTGCTTTGCTCAGATGAGACTGAGACAAAGCTTTTCAGCGACAAAACGGCAGGTGGGTTTGGCATGAAACATTCGATAAATATATGCAAAACCTCTTCATGCCCACTGTTAAATATGGCTGAGGATCTGTGATTCTGTGGGCTTGTTTCTCCTCTAAAGCCCATGGGAACCCTGCTAGAACGTAAACATTCATGAACTATTTGAAATCCTGAAAGTTGAAAATCTCTCATCATTCAGTCTTTGAGCAAGACAATAATCAAAAAAATATGGCCGAGTTAGCTGGTTCAGCAGAAAAAAAATAAATAAATATCAACCTTCCTCCACAGCCACCTCACTCCAAAGCCCTACATCCTATTAAAGAGCTTTGAGGAGCACTGAAGAGAAACATGTATAAGAGACTAAAGTAGCCCAATTTAAATTGTATTCATTTTTCCTCATTACTTTTAAAGTTAAATTAATATTGGTCCCTGAGCATGAATGTTTCCGACTAGACAGGCTTGTTTGTTCTAGCATATATTACAGTGTTTCAGAATATAAGATTGACTTTATTGATCTCACAATGGTGAAATGAACTTGTTATAGCAGCTCTTAGTAACACACAAGTAGGGTGCAGATAGTGATGAAAAAATGTGCAATCAAAGAAGAACAAGGTAAATGTGCAAAAAACAAGTAGCAATAATAAAATAAAATAACCTATGTACAGTACATAGTAAAAAGGTGGAGATGATTGTGCTAAAGTGACAATGATTGCAGGTATTCACAGATACAGAGGTTATTGCACAAGTCATTATACAGTAGAATTGAACAGTCTGACAGCAGTGGGGAAGAAGGACCTACGGTAGCTGAGGGTGTCTGTCGGCCACTGAATGAGCTCTTCTACTGGTGCAGTGGGTGAGAGATTATGTCCATGATGGATGTGACCTTGGCTAACATCCTGCTCTCACCCACCACCTCCTCAGTGTCAAGTGGGAAGCCCAGGACAGAGCTGGCCCTCCTAACCAGCTTGTTCCGTCTCTTCCTGTCCCGCTCTGTGCTGCCTGGGGCTCAGCAAACGACAGCGGAGAGGATGGCAGAGGCTACCACAGAATCATAAAAAGTCCTGAGCAAAGGCTTGCACACTCCAAAGGACCTCAGTCTCCTCAAAAGATGGAGCGGACTCTGGCCCTTCTTGTACTGTCTCAATGTCCTCCGCTGGGAGGTTTACTGGTGAGTGAGGTGGTGTCCTCCTGAAGTCAGTCAACATCTCCTTCGTCTTACTGGTGTTCGTTCAAGCACAAGTGGTTCCCTTCACACCGGTCCACACAGTCCATGATGACCGGCCGGTTCTCTAACTCGTTCCCCTTAGACACACAGCTCACAATGGCTGAGTCATCAGAGAACTTCTGGAGAGGACAGCTGTCCTTGTTGTAGGTGAAGTCTACGGTGTAAAGGGTGAAAAGAACTAATGACAGGAGAGTATCCTGTGGGGCCCCAGTGCTGCAGACTACCACCTCTGACTCAGTTACACAGTATAAGATAAAATGGTTTTAAAATACATGTATGCCTGAGAATGCGACTGACTGGACTTAACAGTATTTTTTATTGGTAACAATACAGTGTCTACCTGCTCTTTTGGTTAAGTCTTTGTGTAAATATAATAATGAACAACTTCTATAGGAATTATGAAACCTGTTTTCCTTTTTACATGAATAAAAAGACCCATCTTCCTTCAGATGGGCTTTAATTTTTAACTGTTAGTTTTTTTCCCTGGTAGACATATAGTTGAACACTGAATGTCTAATTTATATGCTTCTCCATGATTATCAGAGCCTTCTCAGAAGCAGAAGCTTTGCAAACCATTTATTCCTCCATATTCAACATGAACTGACCAAACATTCATATATAAACTAAAGTCTTAACTCCATTTTCCTGTTAATGAAAGCAGCTGATGGTTAAGAGAAAAATGTTGACTCTTTGTCAGGGTTAAATGTGTCAGACAGTGTCAGTGGAAGATCGTGCTGCACTCCATTCTGTGTTTCTCATGTAGCTTGCCAGAAGGTAATGAAGCCGAGCCTTTAGCAGGAAATCCATAACCTTTGGTTCAGGGGGCTTTCCAGTGTTGCTATAACAGTAATGGCCACAAATAATGTCTGACCCAAAAGGAAGAATGGAGAAAAAAAAACATCACTTGTTAATTATCACAAACGCTGTTATGGGCCAGAGAAGAGTTTGCAACCAGTTTCTATTCTTTGGGTTGCTGTGCATTGACTTATTGAAAATTGTTTGCTTATGAAACATCCGTGCGTGACCGGTTTTGTCTCCCGCTTGTCCTCTCCACCCTGCTGACTCAGCACTTTTTCATCCTCAAGTGGATGCAAAGTAAACCATTTTTTTGGAGATTCCATGAGATGGATTTTATTTTTTGAATCCATTTTACAGGAAATTTGTGTCAGTTCCTATAATGATAAAGAGCCTGTAGAGATAAAATGATAAAGTTAGCACTAATTATATATGTTTTTTTTTAAAAAGGTAAAGCAATACTTAAAACAATTTATTTGTACAATTTCATTGGATAGTCTAAAATCCCATAAATTTAAACTGAGCCTTAAACTGCTGTCACACCATTTCCAATCTACTGTAAAATAAATGTTTTTTATTTAGGTCTAAGCATGAGGAAATTAAGCAAATCTTGTGGGTCTTGTTGCATCTTTGGAGCATGTGTCTTGCATTTGATGCATTCCTGGTTTGCATAGTACATGTGTATTGAAATCAAGAGTGTGGACTTCAGTATTTAACATCCCCATCACTGACATCAGCTGGCCATCCAAGAATAAAATTTCAATGCTCTGAGGGCCGCCAAGTGCTCAGCTAATTCCAAGCTGTATTAATCAGAAAGTAGGTCAAGTCGTCAGTTTCATCTTCAGTTTCCCTCATGAGATTAAATAATCTTAATATTAGGTAATTGCACATATTAGTCATGAAGCACAGTGCTACACATATTTTTACTCTATTGTTATATTAAGCCTTTTTATTTTAAAACGTAGCTTCCCTTATTAGGCTTCTTAAACCGGGACCTGAGACTGAATTCCATACCATAAACATGTAAATGTGAGCTGGTGTGACAGTAAAAGTTCTTTGAATCTTTGTTACAACATGCTGATGTTAACAAATACCTGTCAGGTGAGAATAGCCAGAGTTTGAGACAATATGCAAATACTGCTGAAAAGTTTTAAATATGGTGATTTGCAGAAAGGGTCCAGCTTCATACTACTTCTTCCTGTTCCTGAGGCCAGAGAGGGAACTCACGTCAACATCTGAGAAGAACAAAACTTTAAGCTAGATTGGATCATCTGCTGACTGCAACAGGCTGATTTAGTTTGTTTCTGAGTAAACAACCAGTTGCAAGAAAATCCATTTTTGCTGCTTTTAGACCTCGTCTGCATGCAGAGGTTTTAATACGGAAAAAAAAACCCTCAGCTACACTACCCTGGATGCTCAGAGTGGATAGATTTTCCTCCAATGTTGTTGTGTTTCTAGCACAAAAAGTAATAGCAGACATGGGCAATCTGGAATCTATGTTATTGTTTCCTCCTATGTTTTCATTTGCACCACCTAGGTCCCAGAAGTCTAGCTTTGATGGATAAAAGTTGTTTTGACACATCCTGCTGAAGCTCAAATGGCCTTAAGCTAATAATTCTAAGACTTTGGTCTCTGTTGTGGGTATTGTCTTACTTTCTAGACCGGTTTCCGTTGTGTGTTAGGGTGTCTTGCTTGCACATGGTGTTCTGGTGTCACAAATAAAAGAGTAAGAGGTTGTTACTCTTTAAAATTGCATTTCTCTTTAAAATTGCATTTCCTTACATTTGAATTCAGGACATTTTTCCATCACACTAATCCAAGTTTTCATTTGGTAATCCATATAACTAGAAAATGACCCAGGAAAACTTTACCCCCAAAAAATTTCCACTTTGGGTTTGGAGGACCAGGATGGGATTGGGCCTCTGCTTCACATCTTCACAGATATTGGGTTTTAAATTGTCAAGACTCCCTGCTTTACCACTAGAGGGAACTGTTCAATGATTAAATTGGAGAATTCGGTCTTGAGCATGATTTGACCTGTGCCTGAATTAAAATTTTAAATGATTCTTGTTGGTTTAACTAGAAAGAGTCAAAGATACAACAGGAGATAATTTCTCAGTTAGTATTGCTTTGGTAATAGTAATACGTCTGTCCTCACTAGATGTTTGGGATGTTTTGCTGTGTATTTTGGCACCATAGCCTCTAGAGAACCATGGCCTGTTCTTTTCAGATAGGAGCCACAATCCATTGCCTTTTCCCCAGCGTCAGGCATTAATGTTGAACCGGTAGACATTGAGATTTTTCTTATCCCTGCATCGCTTCTGTTCACAAGCTGAGATGAAACAACTGGATGATCCGCACCCGAATCAGCTATTCCCGCATGTGCTAAATAATTTTCCCCAATCCACAAAAAACACATCACAGAAGTCTTAAGCATGAGTCACCACCCGGGCTGCTGAAGAGGACGGTGAACTCTGGAAGAGGACAATGGAGTAACTCTGGTAGATAAAGTGCACTTCTATTGATGAGTCCAATTCATTATCAGCTGAGAAATAGAAGGGCGGACAGGGTGATTCCAAGAGTGGAGACAGAAGAAATGAGGATAATGAGTCAGAATGAGAGAAAAAGAAGGGATAAAGGGAAGTGGCCATGAGTGGGAGTTAGAAACAGTAGAGCGGAAGCACACAGAAAAATGAAATGACAGTTGTTAATAACAGCTAGTCAAAGCGTGGAATCCAATGATACCTGGAACAGAAATAGAAATTTATGATCACAGGGAAAATCATTAATGGTTGAAACAAAGACTTAATGAGGAGCTCAAAGCCTCAGTAAGGCTAAAGCACTATTTAACGTAAATAAATGTTTTCCAGCGACACCAAGCACAAAACCAGCTCCTTTTGAGTGTGACACTTTGTTTCAGAATCCATCATTACATTTTACATAATCATTTTGAGACTTCATAACTGTTGCAAACAAGGAGGCACATTTAGTGTGCTAAATAAGGTCACTTATGTACTGAAGGGACCAAATGGGGATGATGCAAAGATGATCCTTGGCTTTGCACCAAAGGGTCTGTAAGCATCTGCCCCTCCCCTCCCAAATATTTTGTATATTGCTTCCCAGTTAATCCATATAGGACATGCCAAGATGCAGATTTTTAATATAAACTTCTGTTACTGGAGAACGACAATGTTGAGGGTTGTTTCCAATGGTGAAGCTGTGTCTCCCTCTACTGGCAGTGCAAATACATGCGCTTTTACTGACATGCATTTACAGCAGGTGCAGAATGTGGATGAACAATTAGCTGTGAGAGCTGGGCCACCTGATTTTCATCTGATGAAGACTTTACCTTAAATGACCACCATCCCAACAGCATCAAAGAGAACCGTACCAGGAGCAAAAATAACTCAAAACAAAGCTAAACAATGCCAAAATGAGGCAAAAAAAACTATTTTCAGAAATTATAAGGAGTTAAATATACATAAAAACATCAACTGTGAAAGCAAGACATCTTAAAAATTTTCAGCAGCAAAAAATGAGAACGTACAAATATTTCCTATTCAGAAATTGACAGTCTTACTGAATGGCTTTGGTTGCACTATGGTAAACAAAGAACATCTAAATTAAAAAGTATATGCACATCAATCAGGCAATACATTATGACCAGTGACAGGTGAAGTTAATAGCACCAATTATCTCTTCATACTTGGTGCCTGGGTTGGGCGGGATTAACTGGGCAGCAAGTGAACATTTGGTCCTCAGTCGATGTGTCAGATTTAGGGCCAAACTGATGGCTAGCGGACTTGATCAGAGCATCTCCAAAATTGCAGCTCTTGGGGCTGTTGTGAGTCTGCACTGGTCAGTGTTTGTCAAAAGTGGAACAAGGAAGGAACAGGGTTGAAGGTGGAGGTTCCCTGCTGGGTTTTTAACCACAAGGTTTGATGTGGCTCTCTTACCTGGGGAACACATGGCACCGAGATGCCCTATATGGCATGATGGCAGACAATGTTCAACTGAGAAAATTGGGTCCTGCCATTCATTGCTGTGAAAAATTATTTGTCCGGTTCTGTTTTTGCTTCTTTGTCAAACATAAATGTTTCAGACATCAGCCTTAGACAAAGGTAACCTGAGTTAAAAGGTATTTTAAATTATTTATTAGGGGAAAAGCTATAAAAATTTTTTAAAAAAACCCGAACTGTGAGAAAAAGTAATCACTCCTCTTGTTTAATAATGAGTTGTCCGAGATGTTTTGGGCTAAATTTCCCTAGCCACAACCAGACCTAATGACTGCCTTACCTGCAGAAAATTAATAAAACACTTAAACAGCCTCATAAAGCAACACATAATGTCCCAGTCTAGGGAAACTCAAAAACGGATGAGAAAAAAAAAATTAAGTCAGAAAATCTATTTTTTGAAAACCTTTCCATTATATTTACATCCACCCCCACATTCTATGGTTTTGAAATCACTTCAAAATTCAAACTGTTTTTTTGTTTTTCACTTGATGAAAATATTTTTTTTTTTTTGTTTGTTTTTTTTAAAGACAAAACACTTGAGCGCAATTCCAGCTGACTCCATGTGGTGGAGCTCCAGATCTGGGATTTTATCTGTCAACACCAAGGTATAGAAATACATGACAAGAAAAATAATTACAAAAAAAAAAAACTATTAATTTTTAGGGTTTTTTTTCAAAAGTTAGTCATTTGCTAATGAATCAAATGTGATCTATTGCATTATTTTAATTGTTTTATGTAAAATCAGAGAGTTATCCTATCTTGTCGGACAGCTTTTTATTAAAGTTTTGAGATAAATAATTAAAACTTTTCATAAAAGTGTAAGTCACGACTATAACGGAAAGGAAACAAAATGAGAAGCTTCGGGCCCCATTGGGATGATGGAGACAAATTATTGCGTTACAATCTAGTGTCATTTAAAAGTTATTGGTTGATGCATCCGGTCACATTAAAATTTAATCCTACATAAGAAAGAAAAAATAAAAATATATAAACTTAAAAAGAGCAGAGGGACCATCTGGATTGCAGTTCTGTGTCCTTTGGACCTTTGTTTAGCTGGGCAGCCTGAACTAAACTTAAATGGCAGCAGCCCAGTCCAGTCCCACTGAAAATAACTGGTGCATCTTAAGAAATAGGACCCTGTTTGTCACCTGTTAAGCAACTGGAATCTTATACTCACAGAGATTTTTTTAAATTCTGTTGATTAAAAAAAAGATGCAATGCAGCAAAATGCCTCCAGCCATTTATCCTCTGCAGGGACTGTTGCATAAATCTTTATCATCCTCAGTTTGCATCAATCTTAAATAAGAATATGAAGCAGTGGCATTTAAATAATTTACTAGTCTTTATCATGGTTGAGTTTACTTTCCTGATTTGTGAAGCAGCTACATTTTATGGTTGTAAAATAGGTTGGGGTTCAGGTCTCTGGGTTCATGGCTGGTTTACATAAGTTTACATTTTAGGAATATGTATTCATATCTGAAGGTTTCTTGTTTTGAATATATTCCTGGGATGACATCAAAGTGGTTTTAATGGGTATCCTGGAGGCTGGAGTGAGGGGCATTATGAGGTCATCCGAGGTCGTTCTCCGGGTCCTTACAATTCGGCCATTGGTCCAACACTTGCAGTTTGTGGTGGATTAGCCTTTAAGCCCAGATTGTCTGAGTGCAGCAAGCATAAAGTGGTCAAGATTACAGTTAAATGGTTTGTGAAGACAATGTTTACTAGAGCCGATTGGAGTTTAACCTTTAAGAAGCAGAACCACGGCCTGGTCAATAGGGTTCAAGAAACGAATTATTTCAAGCTTGTACAACTCTTGCAGTGTAACTTTAACCATGCTTAAAATAGTTTAAGCACATAACCATCCGGTTTTCTTAATTATATTTTAAAAAATAAAAAAAAAGATGAAGTTTCTTAATCACAGAGCAATTATTTTAAGCCAAGAACCCAAAAAATCTGAACTAAAGCTATGCTAAACTAACCAGCAGACGTCATTTCAGTTGAAATTCTGTCCATTAGATTTGTGTTGAAGTCGAAGCTCAGATCTGGGAATGATGATGTCAGACCAGAGCTGTGAGCGCGGTCTAGCTCTAATCTATACTGTAGATTTTTATTTAGATAATGTCAAACTCTTACTGATCCAACTTGTACATATAAAAACAGGTATATAACCAAAACCTCTTCCTGGATAAAACCAAAAAAGGGCTTTATATACAGGTGAAACAATTTAAGTCAGTACTGTAAACTGGTCACATGTCAAATTTGAGGACAATAGTCACAAATACACTATATCCCTAAAATTATTGGATCACACCAGCAAATCAATTAAATCCAGTGTTCCAATCATTTCCTATTGGGCTTCTTGGCACTTCTGAATGCTACTCTGCTAGACAGCACATGTTTAAAATAAATAAATAAATAAATACCAGAGGCTCAAAGTGTTCAGTAAATGAAAGTAAAGTGCTAAACCTAAAAATAAAAACTAAAGTTTTACATTTCCTTAGCTAAGAAACTAGATAAAATATTTTTGCTACACTAAAACAATCCAAGATAGCTTAGCCTCTTGGCTGAAACTATATTTAGAGGAGAAATAAAATGAGCTTCCATTTGTTTAACTTTCAAACTAGTCTCATAAAATAGGTAATTAAATAAGGTTTGATCAATGAATAAAAGCATGTTCATTTATGGAAAGCTAAATGATGATTCATTTGCTGTTGACATTTTTGCAGCACAGCCAACGTGTTTCGCAGTACAGCTCTGGTTGTTGAACAGACAAAATACAGATGAGGGGCTGATGAAGACGTCACCACATAGGTCCTGAAGAGGTGGTTAGGAAGGATGAACAGGATTTGGAGGGGTGACAAATCAAACAGGGGATTAGGGGTGCGTGGGTGTGTGTGTGTCTGTGCTACACCAGCTGGAAGAGTCCCCCTTTCCATTAACTGAGGAGGCCTGTGTGTGTGAGGTGTGCACTTCATCTGTTTGTGATGATTATAAATCCCCTTCAGATGATTTCCACTCAAAACATATGTACATTTCCACAGTTAGGTTGTCCCTACAAACAACACTACTTGTTAAAAAAAAAGGTATGAAACAATGCAATTGCCATGGTCATATTAATAGCAGTCTTGCATTAGAAAAGTATTCCTACCGTCGCAACTCAAATGTGATCTCCAACAATGCGCTAAAATTAATTCAGATAGCTAATCTATTATTCAAACAGCCTCCTACTCCAGTAAATGCAGATATTCTGCAGTTTCCATCAGATTTGGAGAAAATGCCACCATGTCTCGCTGTCAGTCTCGAAAGTGTGAAATTGATGTTTATAGTAAAATCTGCTTTCAAACCATTTATTCCATCTTACTTCTTTGGCTTGGTTAGACTTTTTAATGGAACTGAGCTATAATTAATGTTATTAGTTCCGTCTGCACTCGTCATCCTCCTGACAGTCTGGGCTTCATTTTTAAATTAAATGTTGTGTTATTTTTGTTCATCTTTGACAATCAAACACCCAATCTCCTCTTAAATACAGCCTTTTCAAGCCAGAGCGGACATATTTTA